>PVKW010008928.1:0-65116 GCA_004027895.1 Orientallactaga bullata
AGACTTAAAATATTTACCCCAACAAGGGGATGATAATAATCAATTCTCCAGGGAGTGTCACACCCCTGAGAACTATGCCTCTGTTTCTTCCCCAGGAACAACTGAAGGTGTGGATGCTACTAGACCTGAATGAAGCCAGAAAAGCTCCAGAAAGATTTACAGAAGAGGAGTCGGGACTTCTAAGACAACTTGCTGTAGATGAACTTACATGGCTTTTTATCCCACCTTCTCCCTCCCCTTGGACCCCTCCTTCTTCTTGCTCTTTACCCTACCTTCTCCCTCCCCCTGAACCCCTCCTTCTTCTTATCCTCACTCTCGGGCCCTGTGTAATTAATAAGATTACACAATTCACTCACCAACAGCTTGAGGCAATTAAACTTCATCAGGTCAAGGCACCACAAGTTAGCGACTCAAAGACAATGGCTTTTCCACTTACTGGCTATCCACCTAACATCTCTCCCCCGCCCTCCATCGAACCAATGATGGGTAAGATCTCAGAGAGGCTGAGACAACCTAAGACAGGGCGTGGAGTGGTCAACGAGCTAGAGGCATAGTGCTCAGAGACGGGTAAGATTCCCAGAGGGGAACAACCTAGGACAGGTGCTATGCCATCCACCGTTCTTACAAAAACAAAAGGAGGCGATGTTGGGCCCTGCCCGGTGTGAAGCCGAGTGGTTAGCCCAGCCAATCTTGGCCTACTCCCGGTGAGGCCTAGTCAAGCTTCTAGAGCCTGAGTAGAGTTTCGTGACCTGCCCTTGACTCAGCACCTAAGCTGAAACTGCCTCCACCCAGCTGCTGCTGACGTGATGAAATACTATTGGCCCTTATACCTTTCTCTCATCCCCTCTTCCCGCCCCCTTCCTCAAAATATATAAACACCTCCCCTGACAATAAATGGGGAGATTTTTCCGCCTTAGACAGTCTCCGCGACTCAATGTGGTTTTTCTCCCCGGTGTTTTAGTGGGGGGAGGGGTTTGAGTCGCCGACTCCCGCCTTCTCGCTCAGCCTCAAGAGAAGCGGATGGTCCAGTTCTCTCTCTCTTCTGCTCTACCTGCCGGTGGTGGAGGGAAAAAAGCCCCGGCAAGTCTGAGGCTGGAAAGATGGCTCGAGTTAGGGCACTTGCCTGTAAAGACTAACTGCCCAGGTTTGATTCCCCAGTTCCCATGTAAAGCCAGCTGCACAAAGTGGTATATGTGTCTGGAGTTCCTTTGTAGTGGATAGAAGCTCTGGCATGTCCATTCTCTCTCTCTCTCCCTGGTTGAAAATAAATAAATAAAAACATATTTATTTATTAGAGAGAGAGGGAAAGAGGCAGACAGAGAGAATGGGTGCATCAGGGCCTCTAGCCACTACAAACAAACTCGACACATGCACTGCTTGTGCATCTGGCTTATGTAGATACTGGGGAATTGAGCCTGGGTCCTTAGGCTTCACAGGCAAGTGCTTTAACTGCTGAGCCATCTGTCCAGCCCAATAAAAATATTTTTTTAAAAAATCTTTAAAAAATGACAAAGGAGTGGATAATGAAGATGTACATTCAGTGGTAAAGAAAAATGAAATTATTAAATTTTAAGGAGAATGGTTGGATCTGGAAAGGATTATACTTAGTGATGTAACCCAGGCCAGAAAGCCAAACGTTATATATTCTCTCTCATATGTGGATCCTAGCTACAAATGTTTGGATTTGTATATGAGTTGGAATAAAACTCAGTACCAGAGGTCAGTAAATAAGACAAAAGGGAACAGAAAGGAAGGGAGGAGGAAGGGGATTTATTTTACATATATACAAATATATGTAAGTAGAAGAACAGATTATCTGGGGGTGGAAAGGCCTAAGTGAGGTCAGGGGAAGAGATGGAGTAAAGGAAAGGTGGAGGAAGGGTTAATCCAAATCTAAGAGGGTATGAATAAGTCATATGGGGACCTACTTTTTTTGGACAATGGCACACCCAGAAGCCATAGATTGTTACTAGAAAATTTTCAGTGCCAGGGATGGGATTCCTTCCAGTGAGTTGTTGGCCAGGGAGGTCCCTGATTGCGCCCCCCCCAACAAAACCTTACAGGCCATTGTGGAGGCTCTTGGTTTCCCACCAGGAATAGATGGTAAGACCCTATTGCTGAAGACTCCACATACTTGGGCTGCAAGGTCACTGAGAAATCCTGCTGGAACTGAACTGAAAACCTCCTCCATGTTGGCCAGCTGACAGAAAGATGGAAAAAGCTATGTTGCATGCAGCTCTATGGGAGAGAAATCACCAGTGGAGATAAATAACAGTAGACACTGCAAGCCTTAATTTTAGCCAGCCAGGCCAAATGAGCCAATGGGTGTAATAGTGGCATGACTGTTATGGGATAAACTAACTGCTCTCTAATTGGACTGGAGGCCCACTCCATGGGAGGGAATACATGCCTGATACTGAAAACCTATGACAGGGGAAATCATGAGCCCTAGTGGTGTAATGCCTGCTGGTGTCTGGCTAAATGCATATATTATGCTCACTAAACTTCCTGATGAGCACTTCTCTTAATGTTCATACCCATATATTAATGCTACTCTCACTTTTGGTTAGAGAGGCTTCTCTTTTCAAATGGTGGTGACCTTGGGATGACTCAGAAAGCACCATAGTGCTGAGAAGAAGTGACAGAGGAGACTGAACTATCACTATCACACCTTCCAAGACTCAGGGTCCATTGCAGAAGAGGTGGCAGAAAGAATGTAAGAGTCAAAAGAAGGGTAGAACTGCTTACAATGCAGTATTCCAGACACAAAATGGCCTGGATATCCATGACCTTGCAGTACCCAACACTACCTACACAAGACCATCATAATGGAGAAAAAGACGATAACATCAAAATAATTGAGAGACCAAGAGGGGGAGAGAATATGATGTGGATTTGCAAAGGTGAAATTGGGTGGGGGAGGGAATTACCATCGTTTATTGTCTATAATTATGGAATTTATCAATAAAAAATAAAATAAAAAAGGAAATGATTGAGGAACTGGAGAGATGGCTCAGCAGTTAAGGCACTTGTCTGCAAAGCCTGAGGACCTACGTTCAGTTTTTCAGTACCCATGTAAAGCCAGATGCACACAGTGGCACATATATGTCTGGAGTTCTCTTACAGTGGCTGGAGACCCTGGCATGCCCATTCTCTTTCTTTCTTTCCTTCTTTCTTTCTTTCCTTCTTTCTTTCTTTCTTTCTTTCTTTCTTTCTTTCTTTCTTTCTCTCTCTCTCTTTCTCTCTTTCTCTCTTTCTTTCTTTCTTTCTTTCTTTCTTTCCTTCCTCCCTCCCTCCCTTCCTTCCTTCTTTCTGTCTCTCTCCTTTCTCCTTGCAAATAAATAAAATATATATTTTTTAAATGACTGAGTATTGGGCCATATATTCAAACTATCACATTCAAATTACCACATCAAGTCAGCAGTCATTTTCAAGCAAATGCCTTTAAGTAGGTTTTTGGACTTCTTGGAAGATAAGTTTTTATAGAATTACCTAATGATGTTCTGGATTCCATTGAGGTCTGTTGATTTATTTCAGTCTCCTCTCTCAGTCTTTCAGTTAGTTTGGCTAAGGATTTGTCAATCTTACTAACTTTTTCAAAGAACCAAATTTATTTCTTAGCTGGGTGACGTAAGCCTTTAATCCCAGCACTTGGGAGGCAGAGGTAGGAGGATCACCATGAGTTCGAGGCCACCCTGAGATTACATTGTGAATCCAGGTCAGCCTGAGCTACAGTGAGACCCTACCTTGGAAAACCAAATATATATATATTTTTTCTTGACAAATATATACATACATACATACATACATACATACATACATACACTCATACATACAGCATTTGGATCATAATCAGCCCCTATTACTGTTTGTTGTATCCCTCCTTCTCCTACCGAGCCCATTCTTTCCAACTAGAGCCACCTCTATTTTGTTGTCTATTTTTAATTTTTCCCCATTTTTTGACATTCGCTTTCATGTGCATAATGTATTTTCATCTTATTCTCCTCCAATTACCCTCTCTGATCCCCTCTACTCTCATTAAACACTCTTCTTCTTCCCTAAAACCACAAGAAGCTCAAGTTTTCCTTGGAAGATGGCAGGAAAGCAGAAACCCATCTATACTCCATCACCACCTGACTGGGTGAAGATCCCACACCTACTTCCTCTTCTGAGTTTGCTGCTCTCTGACCCTACTGCTTCCCTGCTTGCCCAGCAGAGGGCAGCCTGGGTTCAGGCACCATTTTCCTCACCACCTGCTTAGGAAACAGGGCAGATGGGCATCTAGCCCCCTTACTGCCCACTGAAGCTTGGGCAGGGTGCCCACTCGCTGGAGGCAGCAGCACTAGAGAAGCGGGATGCACAAGGAGGCTCCTGTAAAGAAAAGATTGTTTTTCCGTTCTCCCTAAGCTGTGTCAGCTCTGCCTGGCAGATGCTCAGCCCTGGCACCCTGCCATGTTCACCCTGCCTCAGATCCTGGGATGAAAGATCATTTCCTTTTCATCCCACTGCAGGCTGCTTGTTCTGTTTCCACTTACTGTTTAGAATCGGTTTCTCTGAGGCATAGACTACTATAGTCCCAGAGCTGAACGGGACTTATTGCGGAGTCTTGAAGTCATTTTGAGAAGTCCACCTAGGAATGGAGCAGTTATGCTGAACTTGTGGGAAGGCACTTCAGTTGTTTTTCTAACTCTGTGTGACAAGAAATGTAGCTATGGGTAGAGCTGGGCTCTCAGTATCCTTCCTGTAAAGTCTACCTCTTTATCTAATAGACAAGAAAACCAAGGTCCAGAGAGAGGAAGCTACTTGTCCAAGAAATGGCCCATTCCCTGTCTCACCAGAACCTGGATTTGGTAGTGTTTGTACCTTAGGGGCACAGGACAAACAGTAAGCAGTAGTTTCTAGTCGCTGGGCATGGCGTGGACCTCTCCATCTGCATTTCTCGTGGCTGGTGATCAAACCTGAATTTCCTCATTTCCTTCCTTAGCCACAGACCTCCTGTTTGGAGAAAGCAGTCTCCACAGGACACAGGGCACTCCTTTTTCCTCCAAGTGAGTCATAGCCACTCTGGACAGTTTAATTCCAAGGCAGAATGCTCCCTTCCTCCTACTTTCTCCAATAAATACCTCCAACAGTGGCACTCCACTTCCTCTGGCTACCTCACCAGCTGAAAACTTATTTACTCAGCTTTTATCCTCTTTAAAATGGGGTCTCATGGGTAAGGAGCCAGAAGCCTTTCAGTCTTGAATCCTCTGATCTTATCAAGAAACACAGGCTAGAAGCATAAAGCTCTGTTTCTGTACAGTGTGCGAAGTTGAGTGAATATTTCATGTGCTAGCAGTGGTTTGGCAAAAACAAAATATTTATTTATTTATTTATTTTGGTTTTTCAAGGCAGAGTCTTACTCTAGCCCAGGCTGACCTGGATTCACTGTATAGTCTCAGGATGGCCTCAAACTCATGGTGATCCTCCTATCTCTGCTTCCTGATTGCTGGGATTAAAGGTGTGGGATACCAATCCGGCTTATTTTTTTATTTTTTGTATTTTTTGAGGTAGGGGTTCACTCTAGCCCAGGCATACCTGTAATTCTGTAGTCCCAGGCTGATCTTGAGCTCACAGAAATCCTTCTACCTCTGCCACACTCCAATTTTTTTTTCCTCAGAATTCTAGTTTTACATCGTTCTTGTGTCCACTTCTAGGAGAAGGAACAGGCCATGAGGAGCTTGGTGTGGATGTTGTATTAGAGCAGAAGACTTCAGCCAAGTATTCTGAGTATCAGGAACTGGGTTGTGGGGCCATGACCAATCACAGGGACACCTTTAGGACTGGGAGCTTATATTTGGGATAGAGCTAGCCCTGGGAAGAATGTCAGTTCATTCTCACCATGACTAACCCATGTGAGGATTAGACATAACTAATCCCTTTGTCATAGGGCTCTTTATCATCCTACGCCTCCTACCTGGTAGGTGCAGAGGAGATGATGGGGTGGGAGGGCAAGCCTGAAAAACTAGTCTTGAAAGAATACCTCAAGAATATCTGTGAGAGTTAGCTTGTCTGGTGCCAGAAGGTGCTACATGATCTAGTGGGGGAAAATGGCCAGCATCTGTCCAAGAAACTCAAGGTCTAAGCTATTCAGTAGCGAACAACCTGACGTGATGCTCACCCAAGTGCAATAGTGGCACACAGCCATGGTGGGTAACCAACTACTCTTGGACTGGCTAACAGATCTGCTCAGTGGAACAGAACCCATAGCTGGAACTGGGAAACAAGTCAGAATCATATCCAAATAATGAGCCACTCTCCAATATCAAGGTCCCACCAATCTTGGGCTACAAGAGGGCCTACACCTATTAAATTCTCTCTAACTAATAATGGTTATCCCACTTATCTGGTGCTGACTTCCCTCTGTGTTGGAGAATATGCTTCTTTTTCAGATGGGCGCTGAACCTGAGGAAAGAATCAGACCATCGGATCTCACCAGGGCCCCAGCTGAAACCATAGAGTAGAGAAATGAGCAAGAGTGCTGCTTTCTTGGTGAACCTGGGATCAGCACAAGGGTGAAGGAGATAGACACAGAGGACACTCAACTCCTACCAAACCAGAGATCCACAGACACAGAGGCTCCCAAGAGCTCATCACTGAACGATCACTAAAATGATCCCATCATTTCTCAGGGAAATTTGTGGAAGAGGGAATGGAAAGATTGTTAGAGCCACAAGTTGGGACATTACACACAGAGACACTGCCTCTTCCCCATAACTTATAGCTACCCCCACAATGCATGACCCACATTTCTCATGGGGATAACTGGTATCCCAAACAAGGAGGGTCCCTTCAGAAGGAGAGAATAGGGAAGAGGGTAAGGATGTTACCAACATGTGCTATTTACGCACTGATTATGTACATAACTAATAAAACAGCAACAAAAAATTAATACTAATATACAAAAGAATACCTGTGAGAGGAAGAAGTAAGAACATGTACCTGTTTGTTCAAGAAAAAAAGCATTATTATTATTATCATTATTATTATTATTTGGTTTTTTGAGGTCGGGTCTCACTCTGGCTCAGGCTGACCTAGACTTCACTATGTAGTCTCAGGGTGGCCTCGAATTCATGGCGATCCTTCTACCGGCTGAGTGCTGGGATTAAAGGCGTGTATCACCACACCTGACGGGACAAAGAATTTTTTAAAAAAGCATAGACTAATCAGACTAGTTAGCTGCAGGGTATGGCAGGAACAGGATGGAAAGGACAGAGGATATGGAGGGGGAACAGGACTCCTCTCAATGGGGCTTTTTGTTCTGACCTGACTTCTGGAGCCACTGAAAAACTAAAATAAAACTCACAAGCACAGGGAGAAAATCCAAAATCAAATAACAAATAAGCAAATAAAAAAAGAAAGCCCTTTGATTTCTACCTTACCATTTTACAGCAAAAGTAATCAATTTTGTTGTGCATTAAACAGTTAATTAAACAACTTTGTTTAACCTTTGTGACATCCTTGAGTGATCAGTACTATGAGTACCTTTACAAAGATAGACAACGTCTCACTTTGGTGAAATAAAGAAACTCTAAAGATTCTTGGACACAGGTTTTTTTTTTTTTTTTAAGTTTTACTTATATTTATTTATTTGAGACAAAGAGAGAGAGAGGGAGGGAGGGACGGAGGGAGAGAATGGGCATGCCAGGGCTTCTAGCCACTGCAAACAAACTTCAGACACATGTGCCACCTTGTGCATCTGGCTTACATGGGTACTGGAGAGTTGAACCGAGGTCCTTTGGCTTTGCAGGCAAGTGCCTTAACCACTAAGCAATCTCTCCAGCCCCAGTTATCTTTTTAAATTTTAATATAAAAAATTATCAACAACTTCCTTATATAGATAATATACCATGATCATTAATTCCCTCCCACCATCCTCCTTTCCCTCCTAAGTCCCCCTCTACTGAATCCCTTCTTCTTTCCAACTAGTATTGCTCTTCCATTTTAATTGTTCTTTTTCTTTAATATTTTTATTTATTTATTTGCAAGCAGACAGAGAGAGAGAGAGAGAGGTGGGATGAGAGGGACAGGAGATTAATGGGCACACCAGGGCCTCTTGCCACTGCACATGAACTCCAGACACATGCACTGCTTTGTGTGTCTGGCTTTACATGGGACATGGGTACTGGGGAATAAACTTAGGTAGTCAAGCTTGATAAGCAAGTACCTTTAACTACTGAGCCATCTCTCCAGCCTTCTCTTCTAATTTTAAAAATTATTTTTATTTATCTATTTGTTTATTTAAGAGAGAGAGAGAGAGGGAGAGAGGGAGGGAGAGAAAGAGTGCTCCTGTCGCACAAACACTCCAGATGCATGTACCACTTCATGCATTTGGCTTTACATGGGTACTGGGGAGTTGAATCCAGGTTGTCAGTCTTTCCAAGCAGGCACTTTTACCCACTGAGCTATCTCCCCAGCCCTCTCTTCCATTTTTTTCCATTCCTATTATGCAGGTTTTGGGTAGTTAGCATCAGCCACTGGAAATCATGATTACCACAGCCACTTTGTGTCTGGATGATAGTATTGCAAAGCAGTTCTCCCCTTCCTTTGGCTTTTACATTCTTTCTACCACCTCTTCCACAATGATCCCTGAGCTTTGGGGGGTGTGTTAAAGATGTCTCAGTGTTGAACACTCCACTGTCATTTCCCAGCATTTTGGTGAATTTTGAGTCACCTCTGTGTGGATCCAGGTTTTGCATCAGACTGGTATTAGAGCTCAGCTCTGAAATATTGTTGTATACTCAGCTCTGGGCCAGGCACACAAGGGTGAGTTAGTGTTGATCAGGCTCTAGGAACCTATGATAATAATTTTCCCATCGTAAGATTACATCTAAGGGCATGAATGATGCCCATATCAATCACAAAAACTTTAAAGGCCATAATTTTAGGAATTCTGACTACTCCTAGTGGTTTGGCTCCTTGGAAGACAAGAGACTTAGGATATGCCTTACTGGTACCATTCATATGGATGTAGGAATAGGTTGAGGGAATTCTAGAGAGCACAAGGGTAGAAAGAGGTTTGATGTGAGGGGAAGTGAAGAGTAGGGAGTAAAGGATAACATGGAAGGGTTCTCTGGTGGCTCCTTAGAGCTTCCAGGCAAGGTATTATGGGAGAAATATGTCCACATGAGGCTGGGGTGTAGTTGTTGAGGTCCAATATCCAAAATTTAGCCCTTTGGGAGCTTCATGCCTTCCCAATTACCTAAGAAAAGACACTTAGTGTTTTGACTGTGCAACTAAAAAAGGGTTTTGCATAAGGGAGAAACAAAATGCTCACTCTGGGGCCGGAGAGATGGTTCAGAGGTTAAGGTGCTTGCCTATAAAGCCTAATTATCTGGGTTTGATTCCCCAGTACCCACACAAAGTCAGATGCACAAAGTGGCATATGCATCTGGAGTTCATTTGCAATGGCTAGAGTCCCTGGCGTGCTCATTCCCTCGCGCCCCCCCCCCCCGTCTGTCTCTGCTTGCAAATAAATAAACGAGTAAATGAATAAATAAATAAACAAATAAGTTTAAAAACATACTCGCTCCTTTGGTTGTTTTCCTTCTCTCTTTCTTCTCTAGTGCCTATGCTTGGGCACAGAAGCAGGAAGATGGACCACTCCCTGTTTGCTGACCTGGAAATCAAGTGCTCAGCCCTGCTGTGTCTTTCTGCAGCTAGTTTGACTGCATCCGCAGGTGTGTCAGGAAAGGTACTCCAGGAAAATACTTCACCTTCTTGTTCTTTCCCCGGGACAAGCTGGCTTGGGGCTTAGCAGGGATAAATAGAGAAAATGAGAAGAGAAAGCATGAAGGCTTTGTGCGGGAAAAGACACAGCCAAACCTGGTAGCCAGACACCAACACTGAGTCTAGCCAGATAGCAAGACATAAACAAGAAGGAAATAAAAATACAGATTATTTCTATCAGACTCACTGTATCCTAAGCCTTAACTAGGAAAATTATTTGGGTAAGTCTGAAAAAATCTTTGAAGTAGTAACAAAGGCTTTCAAGTGTCCTCCATTGTCACCCCCCTTGGAAACAAGCACAAAAACCAAACAGTCCCACATTTCCTAGATGATAAAGTCAGTATCTGTTTCCTTCATCTCTCTCAATCCTCACAACCTCTGCATCCTTCCCCAGCCTCCATGCCAAGATCTGGCCAGGCAGGCCCTTGCCCCAGACCACCATGAAGGGGGCTGTGGAAAAGCTGCAGCTCTGTGTCTATGCCTTGTCAGGAACAAACTTGTCCTTGCTTCCCTCTCTAGTAACAGGAACAGCATGAGCCCAAAGAAGATGATGACTCTTCCTCCAACACCCACTCTTGTTAGTGTGGTTCTAACATCTGTCCTGGCCACATGTTTGTCTTTTCACCCCTGGATTCTGAGTTGCCTAGGTACCAAGGCCAAGTCTTGTTCTTTTATTTTCCCTAAAGCAAAACACAGTTCTAATTATATTTGTTTAATATTTGAGGAACGGATGTTTTCATTTAAAGCAATATTTTTAAAACTTTTTTTAACCTCCACCTACACCAAGAAATATATTTTACATCATCACCCAGTTTACACACACTCACGCACATGTACACACACATGCATGTACATAACTGCAACAAAAGTTTCATGAAAAATACTATTTGGATATACTCTGATATTTCTCTCTCTCTCTCTCTCTTTCTCTCTCTCTTTTGGTTTTTCAAGGTAGGGTCTCACTCTGGCCCAGGCTGACCTGGAATTCACTATGTAGTCTCAGGCAGGCCTTGAACTCACGGTGATCCTTCTACCTTTGCCTCCTGAGTGCTGGGATTAAAGGCGTATGCCACCATGCCCAGCCCATTCTAATTTTTTTTTTTAAAAAAGGTGCCTATTAAAAAAAAAAGGTGCCTATTTTAAAAAAGTGCCTGTTAAGGGATGGGGATGTAGCTCAGTGGTAGAGCATTTGCCTCGCAAACATGAGGTCCTAGCATATCAACAGCAAAGTGTTTGTTGAGTCTTGAGTATAAAAGCCATGGTCTTAAGGTGTGCGAAGAAGCTGTCATTGCTAAAGTGACAGGAGCTTTGCTTCCAAGCCAGATCAGATAAGGATTAGTCTGTAAACAAGTGAGAGCTCTGGCCAGCTCTGCTTTGCAGACCATGAATCTGGCTTCATTATGAGGTAAGGGTGCAGCTAGGTTTTACTGACAGTAGCGATGGATTCCGTGGTCTAGCTCAGAACTGGGCTCCCTTTGCAGTTCTCTTGTTTAGATCTTTGTATTCGTCCTTCACTCCTTTCACATACCCGCTATATTGTGTGCATACCTCGAAGACTGCTCTTCATATGCTGTATTGTACCACAATTCTGGCCTGGGAAAGCCAGCTATCAAAAGTTTTCAGATGAATGACAGAAGATGAATTATGGCATTCTTGGGGTCTTCAGGTGCCTCTATCTTCTCTAGTGCTCCTTGGACTGAGGGTCCCAGTGGGCTAGACTCTTCTGATGTGGGATGGCAGGAGCTGCCCAGAGGCAACGGGCATAGACTGGAGTTAACTGTAAGTTTACAAAACTTAGTCATCTCTTCAGTTCTGTATGGAAACTCCATACTTGAAGCAAATAAGAAAATAAACCTAAGCTTCAGAGGTGAGATTTAGCGCATACAAGTGGGACTCTTTGGCCTGGGGTTGCAGAAGTAATTATACATACAAAAGAATAATGGAAGATGATAACCAATTCAAGTGTACCCAAGCCATCCCTGCCAGTTAACCTTAGAGCCATCAGAGTATCCCTTCTCTTTAGCTGTGTCTCGTCTTGAACACATGGAAATACAGGGGTTGGGGAGGCAGGTAGGGCCATAAGCCCATCTCCCATCCCAATAGAGCAATATTCCAGATACAAGGCTTTTTGCTGTCACTGACAGAAATTACACACATCATAAAATTATTATATACATCATAAAATTGTATTGCAAAAATGTTGTGATTTTGTTTGTACCTTGATAACAGTAACCACACATCTTTCATGAAATAAAAAAAAAAGTAACAGACACCATGAGTCCACCACTTTGGAAAGGAAGCCCGATTACAACATTTTGCCCAGATTCAGCCTGTGTCTGAGTCTCACAAGCCGGGGTCTTTGTTCTTTCAATTTTATTAAATGCTTTCTAGGAGGACATTGTGTTCTCTGCCAAGGGAGAGGAAATGTAATTTTTAAAGTGAATTTGGGGGATCTGGTGGGGTAGTTCAGTAGGGAAGTTCTTCCCTAATCTGCCATTGTGAAGCACTAAATTCAGCCACTAGCACTGAAAACAAAAATAAAATACCTGAGTGACCCTATAGATTAAAACAAAAACAAGGATATAAATGAACATTCCTCTTAACTATTTACCTAGTGATGTTTTTTACATAGTTTAGTTATAACTCATAGACAATATATTATGTCTTTCAAAATTCATGCGTTAAAACCCAACCCTCAATATGGTGGTATTAGGAAACAGGGCTTTAGGGAAGTGCTTAGATCATGAGGGTGGAACCTTCATGCATGAGATCAATACCCTTACAAAGGACAGAAGGCTCTCTCAGCCTTCTGTCATATGAGAACACAACAAGAACGCAGAAATCTATAAACCAGGAAATGGGCCTTTAATATATGTAAATCCATAAGCACCTTGATTTTCCAGTAACTGTGAGAAATCAATTTTCTTGCTTAGAGGCCACTGGTCTATGGGATCCTACTGAAGGAGCCTGAATGGACTAAGATATTATTGTACCCATTATTTGCCAAACATAAAGGGTTTGATCTGGCCCATGTTCCCATGTGTGTATAGTTTTCATTTAAGTCAGATTAAGTAGGAAGATCTTGATCTGTAGAGTAAAAAGAGCCTGAGCTGATACTGTGGCTATATGGGTTGAGGAGGGAACCAGTCTCTTCGGAGCCCTGAATTTTCCTCATCTGCATAATTCATAATACCTTTACCACTCCTCAGAATTTCTGTAAGGACAAAAACAAGGGGATATGCAAGGAAACAGGTAATATTCCTGAGCATATTCTAATTTTGTGAATGGTGATAAGCAATGAAAAATTATGGGGATAAATCCAAAGAAAGAAAAATTCCAAGAAGTTGCTTTGTTCTAAGTAATCTTGCAAGGCCACCAGTTTTTGTGCCCAGAAGGGAGTGGTAGAAGTGACACACCAGACCAGACAGAGTAGATTTTTCCCTTTGCAAAGTAGTGAGAAATGAGGCTGATGGACAGAGGGAGGCCCTGTTATGGAAAGCCCTGGCCAGACAAAACTGTCTGGATTTTGTCCCATGGGCAGTGGTGAAAACTTTGTGAAAGTATTGGCTTAGCAGACTGAACTGGCCACTTATATTGGCTGGTTCTAATGCATGTAGATAGAGGCTGAAGAATGGCTAAATGTGTTGAGGGGCAAGTGGCTAGACTCAGAAGACGGTACAGTTAGGGCCAAGGACAGGAGCCAAGACTGGGCACTGGGTTTCCACCTGCTCTTTGTTTTCCCCTTGCATCTTTCTCCTCCTGTCCTTCTGCCTTCTTCAGCCCCCATAGCCCACATCAATACTGTTTCTTCCTGCTATTTAAATCACTGTGTGGAATGCACTTAGCAAATGCTTTGGATGAGCTAGATGTTGCCAGCAGAAGCTCCCTGGTGAACTCAGTCTAGCTGGCTTTGAGTGGGTCATGAGCAGAGGAGGGGCAGGCCCACTCTTTCTTTAGTATATGAGTGAGAAAACTGGCCCGGCTTCCACCTCACAGGAAGCCAGGACACCTGACATCAGGTGCAGTGTAGCTGGCAGGGTGAGAAGAGAAGGTGACACCTCCAGGCTGGTTGAGGGCTGCTGTCCCCTCCACTCCAGGCAGAGGAAAGCAGGTCACACTGTCAGACAGAGGGACTGACTACAGTCTCTGAGGAATCAACCATAAAGTAGTACTTACGGGATAGCTGTAGGCAGGATAGCTGAGGAAGTCAAACTAGTCCAGTCTACCTGCAAATGAGTTGGTTTTGGCCATTCTGGGCCCTTCTTCCCTCTATTCCATACTCATCTTCCTTGCTACTTCACACACTCATCTTCTTGTCTTGCCCCCAGGCTTATGAATTTGCTAGTTCTTCCTTGCTGGGCACAAATGTGTACATCTTATGCTCCAGGGGCTTCTGATGTTACTGGGAAAGCTAAACAAGTGAGGGTCCTCTCTATTCCCCAGGATCCTCACAGTTCCAGCCCGTGTGTAGCAATGCCCGACAAGTACATGGGAAAAGAGGGTGGGCCATGCCAGACCCAGGGCTGGGACAGACATTCGTGTTTTGGAGTTGAATTTGAATAAGAGGCATCTCAGGGGTAATGATAAAGGGACACAGAAAGGTGAAGTGCAAACTGAGCTTGGAAGGAAGATGATGTGGGATGGGCAGGAGAGAGGGAGTTCCATGGTGGGGTGGACACGAGAGTTACTGGCAGTGGGCTTCATGCCACAGCAGAGACCTCTGAAGTGTGTGCATAAGTGACTGATGTTGGCACGTGGGATATATATATACGGCTGGTCACCCAGAATCCAAATAATCTAGGAAAGGAGGGATAGTGGGAGCTGACGGAGGCGTGTGGTAGTTGATAGATTCAAAGAACAGCAGGCTTGAAGACTCAGAGTATCCCAGAGAGATGCATCTCTGGTGACTGAAACAGGGGTACAGGAAAGGGTAGATGTGTAGGCTTGGGCTAGTTGAGAGACATCATGGTGATACTGTGTTTCCTTTTCATAGAAGAAGAGCTACACAGCTTCTATTTAGAATGGTGGGCTTGGAGGTTTGATGGAAATGTATCACAGAGGTGGTGATTTAGGTGTGGAGATTGATTAAGTGGGACTATCTCATGAGTTGCAAAAAGAGAGATGATGTGTACTGGCAAAGAAGACTTGTGGAGTTGGACAGGCAGGAAAGCATACAGAAGTCAACAGAGAAGACCACACGGAAAAAGAGCCCTACCAGCATTATCAATTACAAAACATTTAGAAAGACTAAGAGCCAAGAAAAGCTGGATGTTTGAGGTAGAAGGTGATGGGGATTTCAGCAGGTGGAGTGGCAAGAAAGGTAGTAGTAAGAACCACTATTTCAGGTAGCCTGCAGTACACAGAGGTGATGGAGGTGAAATAGACTACAAGATGTCTTGAATCTGCTGAGGAAGAGACAATAAGGGAGAGAAAAAGCCAAAAGCAGCAGAGGGGTAGTGGGAGATGCTAATCTTAGATTAGCACAACAAATTGTATCTCCCTCATCCTGTCACCTTGGGCCACATCTACTAGCTTATGTTGGCCAGAGATCCTCTAAGCCCTGGTCTTCATTCCTAAAGGCAGAAGAGAGAAGTCAGGTAGCTGGAGGGACCAGGCACTCTGGGAGCAGTTGAGAGTGTTTTTGCACAGGGTTGGAATCCTGAGCATCAGCATTTATTCTTTCCCCTTCTGCACCTATGTCTCACTCGTTTTTCCATCAGAGCTGTTAGCCAGAAATTCCAGGAGTTATAAATATTAGTAAAGTGCTCTGAGTGGCCCTTGAGTTAGATGCCCAGGCATGATGGGAAGTGAAAGCGGGTAACCACCAAGAGGTGAGGGTAAGAACTGGCTAAGTCATAGGTTCTCTTGGCAGCAAGCTTCATGAGCCAGCCTTGGTAAGTACAGACTTAAGAGTTGTGAGCAGCAAAACTGTGCCTCTTCAGGGGGTTGTCGCCTACGCTAACCTCACAACAACCACCATGCCAATGACAGGCTCTGTGGAGGTGGGAACATCAACAAGTAAGGAGGTGACGGCAAGAGTGACCTCACTGGAAGAGCAAACATACAGTCCACATGGCTGAGAAAAGCTGGCACTCATCAGCAGAGCTATAGGAAGTTGTTTGAGAGAAGACAGGCTGGGAAGGGGGCACTCAGGGAAAGGGAGGAGAATCCAATCTCTATGGACTAGATCAGTGTGAAGGGAGTGACAAGCTTGCTTGGGATGACAGGTCCAGAGCTGGAAGGGGAAGGCAGAGAAAAAACTGCATTGTTGAGGATGACAGTCAAAGGATTTTTAACAGCACTGAGAAAAGGAGGCTAAAGAGAAGCTGGTGCTGTAGAGATGAGGATGGATCCTTAGTCCACTGGCCATATGTGATCAGAAAAAGAACTAAACACAGCTTCTAGCTTTGAACTTGGCATTTTTCTCTTGTGTGTTAGGTAGGTGTCTAGGTCAGTACAATATCATATCAAATAAAAAACTCACATACCTCATGACCCAGCTTATACAATGTCTCTCTCTCTCTCACACACACACGCACACACAAACAACTTTATAGTGGACTGTTATGCACATATTAAAACAAAACAATTAGGGAGATTACTTGAGGGATATGGAAAGGAATCTAAGAGGGTTGGAGAGGTGGCTTAGCAGTTAAGGCAAAGCCGAAGGACCTAGATTCAATTCCCCAGGACCCATGTAAGCTAGATGCACAAGGGGGTGCATGCATCTGGAGTTCGTTTGCAGTGGCTGGAGGACCTGGCATGCCCATTCTCTCTCTTTCTACCTGCCTATTTCTGTATCTCTCTCTCAAATAAATATATAAAAATAAAATAAAAAGGAAAGGAATCTAAGATAGTGTTAATAGTAATAAGTCCATGGTACCATTTCATTTGATTAAAAGAAAATTGAGCTGAGCGTGGTGGCGCACTCCTTTAATCCCAGCACTTGGAAAGCAGAGATAGAAGAATCATTATGAGTTCGAGGCCATCCTGAGTGTACATGGTGAATTCCAGGTCAGCCTGAGCTAGAGCAAGAGACTACTTTAAAAAACAAAAAAGAAAATTTGTGTGAATTAGAGAAAAATATAAATACCTGTGTGTGTGTGTGTGTGTGTTTGTGTGTGACGTGTCACAGGAACTGTGAATAGTGGTTATTCTGTTGGGGGGAATTAGAAAGATGGGATTCAAGAGAGGCACACAGGTACCTCTGTGGTACTATTTCTGCCCCCCCCCCCAGTAGAATTTCACTGTAGTCCAGGATGACCTGTAATTCACTATGTAGTTTCAGAGTGGCCTCAAACTCATGGTGCTCCTCCTACCTCTGCCTGGATAGCTGAGATGAAAGGTATGCACCACCACACCCAGCTTGTGGTACTATTTTTATATAAATAGAAATATATATTATGATTTAAAAAATCTGGATCTTCTCTTGCACTAAATGATTTTACCTATTAGTAGGTTTGGGGTTTTCTTTTTCTTTCTTTTCTTTTTTCTTTTCTTTTCCTTTCCCCTTCCTTCCTTCCTTCCTTCCTTCCTTCCTTCCTTCCTTCCTTCCTTCCTTCCTTTCTTTCTTTCTTTTCAAGGTAGGGTCTCACTCTAGGTCAAGCTGACCTGGAATTCACTATGTCCTCTCAGGGTGGCCTTGAACTCATGGCGATCCTCCTATCTCTGCCTCCAGAGTGCTGGGATTAAAGGTGTGTACTGCCACGCCCAGCTTTATTTTTCATTTTATATTATTTACAATATTGGGGATCAAACCTAGCATCTTGGGTATGTTATGTAAGCACTCTAACACTGAGTTATATCCCCAGCCCTCTTTTAAAAATTTTTTTGAGGTAGGCTCTCACTCTAGCCCAGGCTGGCCTGGAACTCACTCTGTAGTCCCAGACTGCCCTCAAACTTACAGAAATCCTCTTACCTCTGCCTCCTGAGTGCTGGGATTAAAGACATGTGCCACTACGCCTTGCTCTTTTTAATTTTTATTTTGAGATAGGGTCTCATTAAATTGCCCAGGCAGGCCTTGAACCTGTAATTCTCTTGCCTCAGCATCCTGAGTAGCTTGTACTATAGGCCTGTGTCACCAGCCCCAGCTTTTAGACTGATAGTTTTTAAAATTATTTTTAAAAAAATTTATTTGAGAGACAGAGAGAAAGAGAGGGGGAGGGGAGAATGGGCTCACCAGGACTTCCCGCTACTGAATATGAATTCCAGATGCATGTGCCACCTTGTGCATCTGGCTTACGTGGGTCCTGGGGAATCAAACTGAGGTCATTTGGCTTTGCAGGCAAGTACCTTAATCGCTAAGCCCTAGTCTGATAGTTTTTTTTTTTTTTTTTTTGGTTTTTCGAGGTAGGGTTTCACTTTGGTCCAGGCTGACCTGGAATTAACTATGTAGTCTCAGGGTGGCCTCGAACTCACAGCAATCCTCCTACCTCTGCCTCCCAAGTGCTGAGATTAAAAGCGTGCGCCACCACGCCTGGCTTAGTCTGATAGTTTTGATGACCATATTTTATGAAGTAAGAATTCAGAACATAAATATAATATGGGAATAATAAAAGAGTATTTGCAACTGAGGTAATATTGGACTATGAAGTACTCTCCCCCCTTATTCCTCTGTTCTCTGGTCTAAAAGTTCCATCCTCATCTCTGTAAGTGGCTGATCTCATTTAAATTTGGCAGCATACAGAACACTGGACTCAAACGTATTTACTTATTCAGTGCCTGCCAGGGCTCACTGTACCAGAATCCTGGGTCCCACTCTCTTACTGACTAGTATGTGATTGTAAACCCTGAGATTATAATTTCCCTATAAGATAGGGTACTAATATTTGCTTTGTGTACATCACACAGTAGCAAAGATGAAATGGAACAGTGGTTTTGAAGGTAGCTGGAACCAAGAGAGTGAGTTCTAAAAATATATTAAGGTTCTTGTAAGTTATTGTTATTGAAAAGGCGGAGGAATTAACAAGGGTGACAGTTAAAAAGTCCAACGTTTTGCAGACAGTGGGTGTTGAATGGTGGAATTAATGGACAGTCCTGAAATATGTGTGTATATATACAGACATACACATGCCTAAATATATATAATGTATGCATATATTTTGAGAGTGAGTTTTGCTATATTACCCAGACTAACTCCAGCCTCAGCATCCTGAATGCTATGACCATAGGTGTGTGGCATCATGCCTGGGCTTGAAATGGATATATTTGGGGGTAAAGGTTAAGTTGCCTTCCAAGATAAAGTCACTGTGGGAAAATAAAACTGGTAAGAATCTGAGTATAATGGACGAGAAGACCACCAACCCCAAATGTATTTCATCCTAAAAGATGGTAAATGTGGTATATACAAAACCTGGATAGCTGAGCATGGATGCCAGTACTTGGAAGCTAAGGCAAGAAGGACTGCAAGTTTGAGACCAGACTGGATTACATAAGATCCTTTCTCAAAAACACACAAATGAACAAAATCTGAGGATATTGCAATCCAATTAAGTATACAAACAAGTGCTTGCTACATGCTAGGTGTAATGCCAAGCATCTTCCTTATTTAAGCTTTGTAACAACCCTTTTCTCCACTTTACAGACTAGGAAGGGGAGGCACACAGTGGTTAAGCAACTTGCTCAAAGTCATGGCCGATAAAGAAATGGCAGAGCCAGGAGTCTAATTTCAGATGGGTTGACCCTAGAGCTCATGTGTTGATTCAATGGTAGGAGTGCTTGCTCAGGAAAATAGAAGCTAATATAGAAAAAAAAAAAAGGTGATGGTTTTCAACAACTGGACTCTAGAAGACTGTGTAAACACATTGTTTCTAAACTTACCAGATAAAGAGGCAGTTCCCAATAGACTGACCATCCACCTATCTCTCATCTGTCATTGAGATCTATATCTATCATCCATCTATCTATCTATCTATCTATCTATCTATCTATCTATCTATCTATTTATCTATCATCAATCATCTATCAATCAATCTAACTCAGGACCTTGTGTATGCTAGGCAAATGCTCTACCAATGAGCTACACTCCTAGTCCTTATTGGTGCTTTAAAAATTTTATTTATTTATTTATTTGCAAGCAGAGAGAGAGAGAGAGAGAGAGAGAGAGAGAGATAGAAAGAAGAGAGGCAGACACAGAGAGAATGGGCATGCCAGGATCTCCAGCCACTGAAAACAAACTCCAGATGCATGCACCCCCCTTGTGCATCTGGCTTACGTGGGTCCTGCAGAATTGAACCGGGATCCTTTGGCTTCACAGGCAAACACCTTAACCACTAAGCCATCTCTCCAGCTGCCTTATTGGTGTTTTTTGAGACAGTCTTGCTATGTAGCTCAGGGTGGTCTTGAACTTGCTGTGGAGCCCAGGCTGGCCTTGAGCTCACAATCCTCCTGCCTTTGCTTCCAGAGTGCTGGAATTATGTTCAGCCTGAAAAATCCCCCAAAACACTTGAATTTTGAGACCAGCAAACATATGGTAAGCTCCCTGTCTCCCCACCCCTAGCCCTAACAAAAGGCAGCCTTTTCTACCCTCTGAGGCCCACGGAGCTCTTCTTGGAGATCTGTGCCTTAACAAAGGGATCAGATGAATGAGTAATCCTGATCTGGCTGGAAGAGGATTCTAGTAAACAGAGGGACCCTGGTGTGGCAGAGTGGCCTGGGGGACAAGTGGCCTGGCATAGTCTCTCACATTCTGGAAATGTTTGCTGAGAGACTAAATACTAGATGGGAAGTTGGGATTAGGCAAAGAAGTGGCAGGGCTGGCAGGGGGTGGGGTGTGAGCAAATGCAGAGCATTGACTTTGTCTTCTCTGCTGATGAGTGCACGGCTGGTCTTTAAGAGCAGTTTGCTTTGTGAGGGCATGGGCTGGACAACCTTGTGGATCTGGATCCTCAGCAGGCCATTTGCTGAATGATTGAAGAGCTAGGGGAAGCTATGGAGAGTCCAGAGCTGTAAATTGCCTCTTGGATACAACTGTGGATGATTCACGTGCTGCTACCTGCTCATTTTCTGAGGCTAAAATCACATGGCCCGGGGTGTGGGGACAGTGAACAGATCCCTTCCTGAGCCCCAAGATCATTTTTACCCATGGTTCTCTAGTTGTCAGCCATGCCTTTCATCTCCTTTCAAGAGCTGGGCAAGCCAAGCCTTAGAGAAAACATGGAGTCCCAAGTTAAATCTCTTCTTCAGATATCTTTGTAGAGAAGTATTTGAGAATGCTGTGTGGTCCTGAGGTCAGTTCACAGGAGACAAGACATCTGGACAGTTTCAGCTATAAAAATCATACTCCTTTTCCTGCTGTCTGGGTCCTCTGCCACAACACACCCACATGTGTGAATACAGAGCTTGAGGGAAGTGATCACAGGATGAGCAGTCAAGGAGGAGTCACATAAATCTGCAGTGGGTGGGCCAACCCCTGTGCTGGCAGAGAAATGGACCATTAGTTTGCCTGGTACAACCAAATCCAGCTCCTTCTTGCTGTGGCACACTGGCCTGAGATTGCAAGAGCAGGGTGGTCATGGGTACTCAGTACCTAGTTTTGTGGGGTGGAGAGATGAAAAAATGTCTGCATACAAAGAGGCCAGCAGCATTCAAAGCAGGTGGGGGAAGCGGTGGTGACATGGGGCCCTGGAATCATTATGTTGTTGTTTGTACAGATAGCATCTACGTAGCACAGACTGGCCTAGAATTCATGATCCTCCTGCCTCAGCCTCCCAAATGTTGGGATTACAGGCATGAGACACCATACCAAGCTCTGAATCATTATTTTGAACATATTTCAAGTAGCTGACTATAGGTGGGCTTTGCCTTGCTTCCTTTTCCCTACCCCCCAACAAAAAAGATGTCCTTTTTCTTTTTCAATTTCTTTTCTCTCTCTCTCTCTCTTTCTTTCTTTCTTTCTTTCTTTCTTTCTTTCTTTCTTTCTTTCTTCTTTCTTTCTTTTCTTTTATTTTTGGTTTTTGAGGAAGGGTCTCATTCTAGCACAGGATGACCTGGAATTCACTATATTTAGTCTCAGGGTGGCCTCAAACTCACAGTGATCCTCCTACCTCTGCCTCCCGAGTGCTGGGATTAAAGGAATGCACCACCATGCCCGGCAAGATATCATTTTTCTGAGAAGACTCAAGAGAATAGTGTTAGTAACTCTAGGACATGGTCAGGTCACAAATTTATTTCTGGGGTGAGCATGTGTGCTAACTTCCTTCCCCTTTTTCTCTGGGAAGACTGGGGTGAATCTTGATAACAGGTCCCCTAGAAATGTCCTTTTCTATTCCAACAGGGCTTGAGAAGGCTTAAAATATAGGCTGTAAATGCAACAGTTAAATATGGAAGAAAAGAGGAATAAATGTGTTAAGTGCAAATGAGTTAACACCTAGAGCTATCATACCTGTCTTTGTACTTATTGGCATCCTGGGAAAAGTTCTTACAATCTTGAAGTTTGTTAGGGGCTGCTCTGTTTTAACTGTCATTATAGTATGTGTCTGTAGTATGGGGGGAAGACTCTCCACAGTGTTTATTGAGTGTCACATGAAATAATACATGCAGAGGACTTGAAACATTGCCTAGCACATAGTAAGCATTCGATTCCATTGCAGATATGACTATTCCCCCACTTACCTGGGAAGGGGGAGGTGACTGGTGAGTAAAGTGGGTGGTTTTCCCTAATAGGAAGGCTGCTACATTCTTTTCCCTGGTTGTTTTCTCTAATAAACAGACTTTCAAACTGCCCCTCCCCCCTTTTTTTCCTGGTCTGGCTTCACAATATTCTCATGTCCATTTGAGTTTTCCCTCTTCCCAGACTTTTCCCAGGATGCTTACTTCATGCACATTGAAGGGTGACCTCAGATGTATTTCCTTGATCATAATTCCCTCTGAGCTCAGAAAGTGCACATATGGTATTGTTTCTTCCTTTTGTCTGAACATCCGCAGCTGGAGGGGCTTGTAAAGTCAGCCTTCCTAGCTCTTGGTGGCAGCTCAACTCCACCCACTGGGTTAGTTAGAGGGAAAAATCTCCAAGAAAAGTCCTAGCCCATAGAGCCCAGCTTTGTGTTCTGCAGCACCCAGCAGACAGTCTTGTTTTGTCTTCAGAGGGAGAGTGGGTCAGGAACCTTGTATTCACAGGTTCAGTGGCAGGTTCACCAAAGATGTTGTGGGCAGTCAGGGCCCAGGCCACATCAATCACATGCCATATATCACTGTTCGTGCCTCTCTGGAAACAACCTGATTTTCATGGACCCTCTTTCTCTACCAGCAGCAAGAAGTTTGAAAGAACTTGTCTTTGATGGCAGAGGAAAGGAGGGTGATATGTGGTCATCTGACATGCACCTCATATTAAACATGGCTCTGTCATCAGCCCTCAGCTAGTTGTTGAATAAAGAGGGTTTAGATGTGCTAGATGCCCTTTAGAATCTTTGCAAACTTACTTATTCACTTTGTCCAACAGCTATGTGAAGTAGGGACTGCCCATCTCTCCCCTTCACAGATGAGGAAATCAGGCAGGGAATACCTTTGCTCTGGACATGTGATTAATAAATAGTAAATAATCTGGCTCAAGTCGATGTATTTAACCATTATACTAATAGACTTCTCTAAGACCCTAGAGTGTATTTGTACCAGCATCTCAATTCTAAGAGGGGTTAGATTACTCTAAGCTCTTTGACCTGTATCCCTAACATTCAAAGAGAGAGCCAGAACCAATGCCACTCCTCCATGATGTGGGGGGAGGAGTCCTCATACCCCTTTTCTTCTTTCCCATTTCAAGATACTTTCTCCAGAGGCAGAGAGCTAGTGCTCAGCCCCAAAACACAGATATCCTAGCCAAAGGAAGTTCAGGTTTCAGAGCACAGCACCTCACTGATCCTCTCTGAACTCCAGTACTCTTCCACATCCTGCAAACCTGTCCCAGGACTGTGCTCCTGCATCTAGACAGGCAATATTGACCATGGCTGCCCCACCCTGGTTGTCTCAACTTCAACAGGCAAGGGCATGACCATGAACAGGCTGAAAAAAAAATACATAGTGGGAAAAGTCATGGGCAATTTCCTTACAAATAATTACTTAACTTCCCTGGGATATAGGTCACTGAGAAATCAAGCTGGAGCTGAGCTGGAAACCTCCCTGTTGACTAGCTATCAGGATGCTAGAAAAAGCTATAAGCCTGTTAGGGGATAAAAGTGATCAACAGTCTTTACCAGCAGAGGATCCTGTATACTTTATGGCTGGCCAACCAGGTCAAATGTACCAATGAGTGCAATGGGGGTATGTCAATCATGGGGGAAACCAACTACTGATGGACTTGAGACCTGTTCCATGGGAGAGAATTCCTGCCTGATAATAAAACCGAGTCAAAAGCCTGCGGCTGGGAAGGTCCTAGGCCCTAAGGGGAAGCTATTACTGTTGCTTGGCTAAATGTATATGTTGTGCCCATGAAACTGCCTTCTAAATATTTATGTTTATGCCTATAGATTAGTGTTGCTTTCACTTTTGGTTAGAGAAGCTTCTCTTTTCAGATGGCAGTGACCACTGGGGTGACTGGCAAACTCACCAAAGTGTTGAGAAGGGAGAGTGGGATGTTCAGCACTAAGTGAGACATCTCTATCACTCATTCTAAAGCTCAGAGACTTTTTTTTTAAATTTTATTATTTTATTTATTTTTGGAGAGAGACACAGAGAGAGACAGAGAAAGAGAGAGGAAGACAGAGATGGGTGTGCCAGTAGTTTCTCGGCTGCTGTGAACGAAATCCAGATGCATTCGCCCCTTGTGGGCAAGTGCGGCATTGCGCCCTTGTGTCACTTTGCATCTGGCTAAACGGGGACCTAGAGATTGGAACCGGGTTCTTAGGCTTAGCAGGCAGGTTCCTTAACCTCTAAGCCATCTCTCCAGCCCCAAGCTCAGGGACTTTTGTGGAAGAGATGGCAAAGAGAATGTAAGAGCCAAAGGAAGGGGATGACTGCTTTGTAATACCGTCTTCCAGACACAATGGGGCCATGGTATTCAAAACTTCACAATGGCTGACACTATATACACAAGACCTGAATAATGGGAGGGGGAAAATGATATCCAAATAGAGGAGAGACTAGGAGGGAAGGGATTCTGTGGAGGGGTGATTTGGGAGGGGCTTATGATATTATATTGTCTATATGTATGGCGGCTAATAAAAAGTTAAAATTTTGTTTTAATTGGCACAACACTGACCTTTAACAGGTCAGCCTTTTTTTCAATATTTTCATAACCCTGAAATGAAGCAAAGGTGGAGAGAGTATTACATCTGAAGATGGCAGCATTACACTCCAGGGTCAATGTTCTGGTACTAAACCTTGATTTCTCAGGCATGACCTTGGTAAATAGAGCCTTGTATAAATCATATAATCAGAAGTTCGTGTTTAGGTCACTGAACACTCAGGTGAAGTTTAAAACTCTATAGATGACTCAGTCATAGCAACAATTGACAACATCTTTGTTTCTGCTATTCAGTGTCCTACTGTTGGATGGACAGGTAAAAACACAGGGAGTGCTCCAGAGCATTCTAAGCCAGGTATTTGGGGTTGTATACTTTAATCTCACAATAACCCTCACAACCTAAATCTCCCATGGCACCACTGATTAGTCTTGAGCTTAAGCAATATAACGAAAAGCTCCCAAATGTGCAGAACTACCTTACTAATGTCAAAACCATAAACCATGCAGGGAACCAGGAAGCAGTCTTTCATCTCAAAAGGATAGGAAAACTTCCAGGCTGCTTCCACCCCTCCCTACATTCTAAAACAGGCACGTTCACAGAACCAAACATTCCCTTAAGACCTACTGAGTTCTAGTTACATGCGCACACATTATTAATTCTCTCAATTCAGGGTCCAAGGTTAGGTATCTTGTATACAAGGTAGGACACTGAAGTTAATGCTTACTGCTGCCTGTCTCCATAAACCTCAATGAGCTGAAATGGGAACTGAAGCCTTATGTTGTTCTCCCACCCCGTCATACTGACTGCTATTTCGTTTTTTAGGACATAGGATTTGCTCAAGGTGACATATTGCAGCAAGTAAGAGTCAGAATTTCAATCTGACTCAGTGTCCTCCCTGCTGCACCCCAGCCTCCTCCCCCGCCGGGCAAACGAATGACCCACAGCTACCCGGTAGCTCTGTGCCATGGGTAGCAACACAAGCCGGTTCTCGTGACTAAGTCCTTCAGTTTTCAACCAAGTGCACGACAGCGGGAGCAAAGCGACCATGTGAGGCACCCCCACACACACCCGCCAGGAGAGGGACGGAGCCTGTCCCTCCAAGGGCAAGTCATAGGTGCAGCCCGGAGTCAGGACTGGATCCTGAGCCCTAGGACGCAAGCGTCTCCGCATCGCCACGGAGCTGGCCAGGAGGGCACCCCGGACAGGACAGGACAGGACAGGTTCGGCCCGCAGGCGCGACTAACTGCGCCCCAAGCGCTGCTTGAGGCGCATCCGACCGAGCCAAACTGGGCCTGCGAGGAGAAATTAGGAATGACCTTGGTGGCGGCCTCTGCATCCCCGCGTGACGGCCTGAGGCGGCCAAGACTCCCTCACAGTCCCCGCCCGTTAACCAGCAGGCGCAGCCAGAGCGCACCGGGATCACCCGGGCGAGGCCGCAGGGGAAGGCTGTCTAGTCCTTCCCACGTGGACAAGCTCCCCGCCGGGGGCGTGGCCGCCCTCGAGGCCCGGCCAATGAGCAGCTCCGTTGGGCTCACCCGGCCAGGCACGCCCGGGCCGTCAGCGGCTCTGTCATCAGGGGGGCGGGGCCTTGGGCCGGCGCGAGACTCGGTAGGTCACGCGGGTCGCGACGCCGGGTATAAAGAAGGGCCGGCGGCGTGCTCCGCCAGTGATGGCTGCCGGTGCGCGCTCCGTTCTTCTTCTCTGCTGTTGAGACGCCCGTAGCTGCTTCCTGGGTGGGTCTCGGGCCCGGCCGAGCTGTCCCCGGTGCCGCCGTCCCGGACCGCCCGCAGTGCGTAGGTCCGTGGCTCCGACCAGCCGCCGCGGCCTGCATCTCCTTGTCTCAGCTTTGCGGCCCCGTTTCCTCTGGTGAGTGGCGCCGCCTTGCAAAAGGCTCTTTCTTCTCCCTGGGGCCAGGCGCCGACGCCCTGGCGAGGAGGCGGTGGCGCAGGCGTGGGCGGCGGGCTCCTGGCTTCGCGGCTGTCCATGTCCCTCCCCCACCGGGTCCACCCGCCCGCGGGCCTTTTTGGCGGTCACTCGGAGGCGCGCGCGGGAATGGCCCTTTTCCCGTTTGCGCGCGGGCGGGCCGCAGGAGAGGTGGGGGGCGAACTCTGGTCTCCACGTGCCCCGCCTCGCACATCCTTCTGGGGACAGAGGACAGGGTAGCGGGCGAAGGGCTCGGCGAAAGCCCCGGCCGCGCGGGAGGGAGAGCGGGGTGCCGACTACCCCCTCCCAGAGATGCATCGCTATTGTTTATTTTCTCCTCCTTTGCCCCCCAGGATGAACTTGAGTCCTTTCTCTAATCCGCCATGGAATTCTGCTCCGTGCTTTTAGCCCTTCAGAACCAAAGAAACTCCAAACAACAGACGCCCATGCCCAGAGTATAGCAGTAACTCCCAAGCTCGGTTTCCGTGCCGTAGTTTACAGTATTTAATTTTATATAATATATACTATTTATTACAGCGTTTTGATACCTCATATTCTGTTTACACATCTTGAAAGCCGCTCAGTAATTCTCCTATTAATTAAAGAACCACTACTGCAGAAAATGACACCTACCGAAGCACCTGCCCTAGCTCCTACTCACTTGGTGGGTTACCTATGGTTGCTCATCTTGGGCTTCATCATTGCATTTGTCTTGGCATTCTCCGTGGGAGCCAATGATGTAGCAAATTCGTTTGGTACAGCTGTGGGCTCAGGTGTAGTGACCCTGAAGCAAGCCTGCATTCTAGCTAGCATCTTTGAAACTATGGGCTCAGTCTTGTTGGGGGCCAAAGTGAGTGAAACCATCCGGAAGGGCATGATTGATGTGGAGATGTACAACTCAACCCCAAGAGACCAAAAGCTGCTGATGGCTGGCTCAGTCAGTGCTATGTTTGGTAAGTTCTTTTATGCATTGTTTTTTCCCTGATCCGTGAACCGGTTTGTATCATGGGTGGTTCCGTTTTTTAGCTGAACCCATCATAGTCTTTCCTTAAGAAGGGACAGCTTACATAATGGAGTTTTGTCATTTACTTAACAAAATTTGACTCTGTTTCAGGTTCTGCTGTGTGGCAACTAGTGGCTTCGTTTTTGAAGCTCCCAATTTCTGGGACCCATTGTATTGTCGGCGCAACCATTGGTTTTTCCTTCGTGGCAAAGGGGCAAGAAGGTGTCAGGTGGTCTGAACTGATAAAAATTGGTATGTTTGATTCTGAATGGCTTAGATTTTATTCTTATGTTACCATGGTACTATATGGGGATGTTAGGTAGGTTAAGAGTTTTGAAAATGGAATATTTAACATTTAAGGAACATTTGCATCTTGGGTTTCATTAGTTGATACTCTTTTTTAAATGTGTTCTATTCCAGTGATGTCTTGGTTCGTCTCTCCACTGCTTTCTGGAATTATGTCTGGAATTTTATTCTTTCTTGTTCGTGCATTCATTCTCCGTAAGGTAACTTTTCTTCTCCCTATCATTATGACCCTTCATGGTTAACATTTAGTCTTGTAACTCAGAGGCATTCTCGCAGATGTGATTGGTGTGCAGGTATGTGGCCTTGGAAAGTTAAAAAAAAAAAAGTACTTTGTTCTGTACAACTTGTATATTGTGGAGTTCTCTGAAAGAAGCAAGCTTTTAATACCCCAAAGGGCTTTTAGGAAGGAAAAACAGTAGTATGGGGTGCCAAGAAATAGAAGGGATTGGGAATGAAAAATGAGGAAATGTGTTTAGGTGGCTTTGTCTAGTTGTATGTTGACTACTTTGTCTAAACCACCCTTAAATTTAGGCCAGTTGGAACTGTAAGATTGTTGTAAGTTGTTCCCTGTGGCTTCTTCTAAGCACCATTTAAATAGGTCTCTACACTGCTGATTATCATAACTAGTTTAAAAGCTTCTAAGTGAGGCCCCTTCTGTAGTGACTCCAGTTTCTCAGGTAAAAAACAGTAAAGATAGTGTGTTTTGTTTTACTACAAAACAAAAACAAAAACAAAAAACAATTCACACAGCCATTTAATTTCCCATTTGACAAACCTTTTGGGACACCCAGTAACATTTCCTTTAACAAGAATCCTGATGAAGGTTCCAAAATAAATGTAGACAAGGGATTATGTTGGCATTAGACTAAGTTACAGAAAGAATAAGTGCATTTTTCTCAGAGAACAAGGTTGTCCTATTTTTAAGGTGAATGGCTCTTAATAGTCCCTTATTCTTTAAGAATGGCCCTGAACTGTGGAAATCTGAGTGGAGGGAGATTGGTACCTTATCCCAAGGGATGGGAATGTGTTCAGGCCGCCACTTGCGCGATCTAGTTCTAAGCATCTCTGGGGAGGGATTTATGTTTGTTTCTATAGAAATTCTTTAACTGCTAAAAGTGATTCATTGTAATCACTCTTCTGGGGGCTGGTGGTTAAAAGGTATTTGCTTACAAAGCCTGTAGGCCTGGCCTGGGTTTGATTCCCCAGTACCCACGTAAGCACAAAGTGGCACATGAATTTTGCATTGTCAAGACACTCTGGCACACCTACACACACACACTTTTCTCTGTCTCTCAAATAAATAATAAAGTAAATAATTTTAAAAAATCACTGTTCTAGTCTGGCAGGATAGAGTTTTAACACTTTGAACATCTGAAACATTTTTAACGTTGTACAATGTGACTGAGAATAAACAGGTCATTGATACCAGCCTGTACGTTTGGTATTGCTTCATTCAGCAAAGAGGTATTATTAACACTTGTGCTCCCACTCCCATAACTATAGGGTATGGTAATTTGCTTAAGAGATCAGAGATTTTAGAGTCCTGTTTTCACTCCAGAGAATCAGAAGAATTAATTGGATCCTGTTTAGATTGTAGCTTTGATTTCTGAAAGTGAATCATTGTGATTCTGGAAAGCCTTGGTGTATCTGATCTCAAAAAACCAGGTTTTGCAAACACTACCCCTTTAGTTGTCTAGAACCTCTCATTTGGGGCTTGTGTGTGAGATATTTTTTACCCCTCCCTCCATTGTGTTACTGAGAGTTTAAGTTAGATAGGAACTTAATAACTATATGTTAACCATATAGTTATTGTTTTTTGTGTAGAGTGTGAAGATGGTCTCACTGAGTGGATGAGTGACTACTCAATTGGTTTTCATCTTTTTGTCACTGTAGTAAAAGATAGGTAGATCATATGGTGATAAAATTCTTTCCTAAAAATCATTCATTCTGGTTATCTTTTGGGAGTGACTGGGAGATTTTTTTTTTTTTTTTAAACCATCGAACCTGATTTCATAGTGTATTCAGAATAGTGGCATTTCCTACCCAGGTTCTCTGTGTTGTCTAGATTGGCCTCAGTGCCTCCAAGTGATTACAAGTATATACTACTGTCCTCAGTGCATATTTGTGCAGCTACATACTTCCTCTGTTTACTTCAGGAAAAAACAGCTGATTGGTCAGTTACAGTATGGCCTGTGGATACCTTATTACCAAATGGTCTTTGGAAATCTGTTAAGAGATTTCCTACCCAATGTTGACTGAATTTTCCTGAAACCCTGGGTTAGCATATCCACTTCAGATTCTTACCTTGTCTGACCTATGTGTGATTGCCACTACTTAGTTATTTAGGGATGACTAGGTTCTGTAGGCTATTGTTTTGTTTCAGAATCTGTTAGCAATTACACAATGTGTAAGAATTAAAATCAAGAGTGGTTTTCATTGAGAACTCATTTCTGTTTGGGAAAGCTACCCTTACTCTGCATAGGCAACTATGAGCTTTCTATTCTATTTCATTGATCTGTGAAGCCACTACCTCACTCTCCTCAAAGTGTTGGTTATAGTCAGAAGCTTTAGAAACCCTTTTGGATCTACCGCTCTGTCACATCCTCAAGATTGTCCAAATGGAATTGTGATCAAGGTGCATTAAGTCTTTGTGGTAAGGTCTTTGAAGTTTAGCCATCCCGTATAGTCAGATGTTTTTGTGTACAATTAATATTTATTAATTGTAAGGGAACTCTTGTTCCCAGGTCACTGGCCTGTGCTCTCTTAAACATCTCATGGGGCTGGAGAGATTCAGTGAGTAAAGTGCTTGCCACACAGGCATGAGTACCTGAGTTCGGATCCCTAGCACTCATGTAAAATGATGACTTGATGTGTGCATCTCTAATTCTAGTGCTGAGAAAGTGGAGACAAGAATCCCTGGGGCTCAAGGGCTACATAGTCTAGCTGGATTGGTGAACTCTAGTTTCAGCAAGAGACCCTGACTCAGAGAATAAAATGAATGATTGAGGAAGACATCATCCATCAACCTGTGGCCTATACATGCACCTGAACACAGGGCTACACACATACAATCTCTTGTTTTTGCCTTGAGACCTTTGGATTAGTTGATGCCTCTGTCTAGCCCCCTAGTGACCTTCTATACCCTGAGCCCATGTCTGTTGAACTGATGCACACTCCTAGACACTTTTCAATTAAAAAACATGCCCCTCCCATCGCTGTTCCCTTACTTACTCATTTCTTTTAAAAAATTTTTTTATAAAAAAATGTGTAGCCCAGGTTGGCCTTGAACTCCTGATCCTCCTGCCTCTTCAACAAGAGCAAGAGGCAGATAGAGAGAATGGGCATACCTGGGCTTCCAGCCACTCACTGCAAACCAATTCCGGATGCATGCCACTTTATGCATCTGGCTTTATGTGGATACTGGGGAATTGAACCTGAGTCCTTTGGCTTTGCAAGCAAGTGCCTTAACGGCTAAGTCATTTTTTTTTTTTTTTTAAAATAACGGGACACACTTAAAAAAATTTTTTTTTGTTTGAGAGAGAGAGAATGGGTGTGCCAGGGCTTTCAGCCACTGCAAACAAACTCCAGATGCATGTGCCACCCTGTGCACTTGTCTTACTTGGGTCCTGGGGAATCAAACCTGGGTGCTTTGGCTTTGCAGGCAAGTGCCTTAACCACTAAGCCATTTCTCCAGCTCTCTCTCTCTTTCTAAGTGAGTTTACTTTACTTATTTGCAAGCAGAGAGAAAGAATGGGTGTGGTAGGGCCTCTAGCCACTGCAATTGAAGTCCAGATACATGCGCCACCTTGTGCATCTGGCTTTATGTGGGTACTGGGGAATCAAACTCAGGTTGTAGGCAACCTTTGTAGGCAAACACTTTAACTGCTGAGCCATCTCTCTAGCTTACTCTTTGTTCCTTCTTCACACCATTTGCCAGTACTTTACATGTTTCTTTTGAGGTAGGGTTTCACTCTAGCCCAGGCTGACCTGAAACTCACTCTGTAGCTCCAGGCTGGCCTTGAGCTCACAGTGACCCTCCTACCTCTGCCTCCTGAGTGCTGGGATTAAAGGTATGTGCCACCATGCTTTTATCCTTGTACTTTGGCAAAGCATTAATGATGGCATGTCAGTACTTTAGATATGGTGGTGGTTGTAGGGATATTTTCTGCATATTCATTTTTAGTTTTTGAAGATAGAGCATTAGGAAAGCAGTATTTTAATTAACTTCTTTGGCTGTTTATTTCTTCAGGACAGAATCAGATATGTGTTTTGGATACTTTAGAGCATAGATAATTGTAACTGATTGTTTAGGGTGTTATTCACATCTATATTATTAAAAATAGAGGGAGAAACAAACCTACTTTTGGTCAGAAGGTAAATTAGCTTTCTTAGGGAGACTTCCAGAAGCAAATATAGGAAAAACCCAGCTGGCCTATGAGGAGACTGTTAGTACTGCAATTCCCCAACCTACCCTGTCACAAGATGCCATGGAAGTGGGTTAATATTTACAACTTCTAAGATACTGATCTTACTGTCTTACAGGCAGACCCAGTTCCTAATGGTTTGCGTGCTTTGCCAGTTTTTTATGCCTGCACAATTGGAATAAACCTCTTTTCCATCATGTATACTGGAGCACCGTGTAAGTAGATATTAAAATGTTTAAATGTGAATTTAAAGTTATTTACAAAACTTGTATTAAATGCCCAATTTACCCCTTTTTGCTTTACAGGGCTGAAATCTCCTAGAAGGTGGCTGGCCTGCACCCATTTCAGAAGGCTGCAGGCTAGTGTATGCTGAGTTAACCTAGATAGTTTTTCAACCAGAGATCTTCCTGCTCAGATTCTAAATCACTACAGACCTTTCCTCTTTAGTCTTCACAGGATCCACCAATTCTCCCTTTCTTTATCCTGTCTATGCTAAAAATGCTAGAATTGTTACCTCACCAATTCTCTCTTCCTTTATCCTGTCTATGCTAAAAATGCTAGAATTGTTACCTCAACTACTAAAGAGTCCTTAGCTAAGTCCATTCTTCAATTAATCAGTCATGTAGAACTGATTTGCTGGATGTCATTTTTCTCTCCCAATTGAAGCTGCTTTGGTTTCTAAATACTCTTGTTTACCCCCCTGAATCTGCTTGAATGAGAAGAGTTGGGATGTGTAACACCTGGTCTAAGTACACTTGGAAGAATTTATGCAGCTAAGAGGAAAAATAATTTGTGAGACTGTAAAGGTTGAAATACTGATTGATTTCCTTTTGAGACTAAGGCAAGGCATGGATTAAGTTTTGGCACTGCATGTTTAAGTATAAGAGATGACTATCTTATACCTTGTTTGATAGGGCAGTACAGCTCTGACATGGAGGCTTATTTATTTGCCTTAACTGTTCTTGATGTTTGGGGCTTTTGCTCTTGACTGACTCACTGGAAGAAGAAATACATTATATCTTACTATCCAGGACACATGTGTGCATATATAATGAGATAAGTACTGATGTGACTTAGCCTTAATACATGTGTTCAGATCTTCAATTTTTAAAGACATTTTAATGCTCATTGTGACCCATTAAGTTGATTCCATTTTTTTCTCCTTTATTTTTATTTTTTTAAGTTGATTTCATTTCTTATGGATTGTGACTTGCTTCTTAAGTCTCATTGAAATGTAGTATGCCACTGACTTACTTAAACCAAGAGTTAGCAAAGTATTTTTAACAATTTTTTTCTTGGACTATCAATAAAGAAATAGACAATATTATGAGAGTGTTGGTCTTGGTTGCCGGTAAGAAAGGCTTGTTTGTAGAATCAACATTCGATTATAGAGTTCCTCAGTCTAAGCAGGTCTCCCATGATGCTATAAGCACTTAGGGTTTATGTGGTATCAGCAAAGCTCATAGCTGAGATTTTAAAAACACTTTGAATGATTTCTGAAAATGAGAACTTGGCTATTTTTGTTCTGTCCTTTATGGACCATTTAATAAAAGCATTCCTTTCATTTTTCCCCTTTTGCCTTGGAATGTAGCCAAATTTAAATTGTGATAGACTGATTAAATTTCATGTATAGTTTTGAGGGGATAGTTGACTGAAGGCTAGTACAATGAATGTCATAACTTCCACAGAGAATTATTTTAGCTTGACAGTAACTAAATTGCAGGAGTAAATGTAGTATGTTGCAGAATCAAGCTGGAGGGGAATACTTAGATTTGTTTCATTGTCACAGGTCCTCTGATTCTTAAAAGGCTAAGAAAGGGGGGGGAGAAACCTAGGATGTGAAAAAGCTCAGTACATTGGAGCCCAGTGAGTGTTTCAGTGGGCCTGATTGGTGTGGGCTTAAAGTGATCATTGGAGATTCTTTCCCCCTGCTCTGTGTAATGAAAGAGGAATGGAAGCTGGCAGTAGCTGCTGAATGATAGACTGACTTGGGGAAGCCCTCCATCCCCACAAGAGGGTTTGCACATTGTTGCAGGGGGCTGTTGCCCTGGGGTTTTCAAGATGCACCATTTTATCTCCTAGTGCTGGGCTTTGACAAACTTCCTCTGTGGGGTACCATCCTCATCTCGGTGGGATGTGCAGTTCTCTGTGCCCTTTTCGTCTGGTTCTTTGTATGTCCCAGGATGAAGAGAAAAATTGAACGTAAGTAATAAAGTTTAATAATTTTAGCTTCTCACCACCCCTGTTTTTGCCACTTATAAAAATAGAATACATGGGTAGATAGCCAAAATAAAGGATTTTAAATGGAAAGCTGAGAGTATGGGTATGTTGTCCAAATAATGTTTTAGATGGACTTAAAATGACTTGACAACTAGTCATTAAGATATGTGACCTGTACTGTAGAGACAAGCTAGGCATTTAATCATTTGAAAAAAGATACCAGGGAGCTGGGTGTGGTGGCACATGCCTTTAATCTTAGCACCCAGGAGTCTGAGTTAGAAGGACTGTGAGTTCCAGACCAGGCTGGCATTATAGATTGAGTTCCAGGTCAGCCTGGACCAGAATGAGATCCTGCCTCAAAAAAATGTGGGGAAAAACATACCTGGGTTGGTTAGTGCCATGCTAAGTACAGAGACATTGTAGTTTACATCCTTGAGAGGTATGAAGATAGCGTAAAGGAAAATGAGGGTAGGCACAAAATATTTTGTGGGGGAAACATTTGCCTCAACTTCTTGGGTGACCTTAGATGTACACATTTTGTATGTGTTACAGCAGATGTGCAAATACACTACTGTGCAGGAACATGAGCAGATACACATTGCACTTGTGCTAGAATATAGTACAAGTTGTAGAAGTAAACACTTTCAGGTGTTATGAAGTAATCTTTTAGGCCATTATACACATTATTGTGTCATTTGAATGCAGAATAAATTTTGATTGGTATTGGTCTTAATTAAATCATGTATTCCTTTCTTTACTGGTCAAGATATTTTATTTTTTTCAGTTTTTCGAGGTAGGGTTTCACTTTAGTCCAGGCTGACCTGGAATTCACTATGTAGTTTCAGGGTGGCCTCGAACTCACAGTGATCCTCCTACCTCTGCCTCCTGAGTGCTAGGATTAAAGGCATGCGCAACCACACCCAGTTAAGATCTTTTAAAAGAATCATTTTCTGCCCTTTCGTCTGTGCAAATGGTAACATAGCAGTGCACAGTTTATTCTTCAGGGTGGAAGGAGTCACAGACTGCAGTGGCCTTAGAAGAATGCTGTGTCACTGATCTGAGCTGAGGAGCTCTGTGCTAGTCAGTGGTTGTTGCATGCACAGTAGGAATGAGGCTTTTAGGACTCCCTGACCTCAATTTTGCCTCTGTCTGGGAGAAGAGACAAATATTGCTTTAATGCCAGTTTGAGGTGCCTGCGCTAGTAGGTAGAAATACTGAGCACTGACCTGATAGAAAGTACTTCCAACTGGCTTTGGGATATAGACCTGCTTACACAGGTGATGTTAACGTTTCAGCTTAGTTGCCTTTTCTGGGCTGTGCCACATTTTGAATTTGTCCTGAGCTTTGGGAGATTCCTTAGTGGAGTCCAGCTCTTCAGGCAACTATCACCCCTGAGCTTGAACTCCCTTCTGTGATAGAGCCAAGAAGGGGTTTTCACAAACTTGTAAAGTATTGTCACAATAAAAGCCAAGACTATGGAGCAGAGCCTGAAAACCTAAAATGCAGAAGTTTGTGCATTGCTGGTTTGGGCCCAGAGAAAGATGAGTGCCTAGAAGATAATAAAGCAGGCAGGAAAGTTATCCTGGGTAGTAACTAGAGTTTACATTTTTATTTTGAGATGGATACTTTTGGAGGGTGGGAGAAACAGAACAAGGCTATATAGTTAAAATCAAACAAAAAAAAAATGCCCTCTGTTTTCTAGGAGAGATAAAGTCTAGTCCCTCTGAAAGCCCCTTAATGGAACAAAAGAACAGCTTGAAAGAGGACCATGAAGAAACTAAATTGTCTCTTGGTGATAGTGAGAACAGGAATCCTGTTTCTGAGGTAGGGTCTGCTACTGGGCCACTCCAGGCTGTGGTGGAGGAGAGAACAGTGTCATTCAAACTTGGTGACCTGGAGGAAGCTCCAGAGCGAGAGCGGCTTCCCAGTGTGGATCTGAAAGAGGAGACCAGCATCGACAATGCCATCAATGGTGAGTGGACCTCCCAGAGGCTCACACTGTTTCCTGTAGTGAGGCTGCTGTGCGGATCTCCATGCTCTACGCTGACTGCTACCTTTTTGGTCCTGGCTAGGTGCAGTGCAGTTGCCTAATGGGAACCTTGTTCGGTTCAGTCAGACGGTCAGCAACCAGATAAACTCCAGTGGCCATTACCAATACCACACTGTGCATAAGGACTCAGGCTTGTACAAAGAACTGCTCCATAAGTTACACCTGGCCAAGGTGGGGGACTGCATGGGGGACTCTGGGGACAAGCCTTTGCGTCGCAACAATAGCTACACTTCCTACACCATGGCAATTTGTGGTATGCCTCTGGATTCATTCCGTGCCAAGGAAGGTGAACAGAAGGGAGAAGAGATGGAGAAGCTGACGTGGCCTAATGCAGATACCAAGAAACGCATTCGAATGGACAGTTACACTAGTTACTGCAATGCTGTGTCTGACCTTCACTCGGCTTCTGAGATGGACATGAGTGTCAAGGCTGAGATGGGTCTGAGCGACAGAAAAGGAAGTAGGGGCTCTCTTGAAGAGTGGTATGACCAGGATAAACCAGAAGTATCTCTTCTCTTCCAGTTCCTGCAGATCCTTACAGCCTGCTTTGGGTCATTTGCCCATGGTGGCAATGACGTCAGGTCAGTCTGCTTGAATCTCAGCGTTACTGTTTTTGTGCTTGCGGTAGTACTCCATCCTGGGGGACACAATAATCTAGATTGCTGAATTAATAAAGTGGAATTTTATTTAGATTACAAGACTTTTTAGCTTTTTCTGTACAAGACAAATGTAAACACATGCCTTTCACAGAGAAGTCTGCAGATGGAAGCTAAGTCTTTAGTAATTTGTGGGGTGTATGGTGAAAACTGAAATTGCTGAATGGACTTGTCTGTCATAGCTTTAAGCTTATGTGTAGGAAGAAAGAGATGACCAATTGTATGCCATCCCTCTCACGGCAGCGTTCATTTTCTTCTGTAGTGTGGGGTTTAGTAGGCTTGTCTGTTAAAAGCTGAAAAGCCAGGCTTTAGCAGCAGATTGGATCTTGCCATTAAGTAGTTCTATCTAGAAAATCCTGACTGTCCCCCTCCGTGCCCTTTTTTTCTTCCAGTAATGCCATTGGTCCTCTAATTGCTTTGTACCTGATTTATGAAACAAAAGATGTTTCTTCAAAAATGGCAACACCAATATGGCTTCTACTTTATGGTGGACTTGGCATCTGTATTGGGCTATGGGTCTGGGGAAGGAGAGTTATCCAGACCATGGGGAAAGACCTGACACCCATCACACCCTCTAGGTGAGTAGGTGACATGTAATACTGACTGTACCATCACACATTAGTTAAAGAACTGGGTTTGTGTAAGTTTCTGATGTTAGTCTCATTGGTGATCTGAACTTACTGTCTGGCCCGTAAATATTTTTGGTTAAATGTTTATCTGCTCAGCTCCAGTAGTCGCTTAATAGGTTTTTTTCAGAAAGACATGTACTGAGCGTGAATAATTATATAGACCTACTTAGGTTGAGATTGATGTTGACAGTTTCTTTATAGCAGAATTGTGTTTACTTGAAGTGGTGTTGGCTTATCAAAAGAAATCCTAAATTCTTGACAAGTTTCTTTCTGTATCTACAGTGGCTTCAGTATTGAATTGGCATCTGCCCTCACTGTAGTAATCGCATCAAACATTGGCCTTCCCATTAGTACAACACATTGTAAAGTAAGTGTAACGTAATGCAAATTTAATGTACTCTTCAAATGGTTCTGGTCCTATATGGTTTTTTTTTTGTTTTTTTTTTTTTTTTTTTTTTTTTTTTTTTTTTTTTTTTTTTTGAGGTAGGATCTCACTATAGCCCAGGCTGACTTGGAATTCACTCTATTCTCAGGGTGGCCTCAAATTCATGGCAATCCTCTTACTTCTGCCTCCCGAGTGCTAGGATTAAAGGCATGCGCCACCATGCCTGGCTTTTTTTCCCTTTGATTTAGAAAATTTTGTGCACTTGGAGTCTTAAAGAGTTCACAAGGTTAGAACAAGTGACTGAAAAAAGCTTACATTTGAAAATTTCTTATTTATTTGTAATTATTTATGTTATCATGTAGAGCTAGCTGTCATTTCTGACTGCTGACCCCCTCCTTTGTCACCCAATCCTCTGTCATTATAGTGGTTTTACTGTGTTTATGGGCTCAGATCATTTCTATTGTGCACCATTACGTTCTTTTCTGTGGAGAAGACATTCAGAGTAACTTGGGTGTATGCTAATAGACTGGCCACCTGTTTAGCTGTGGCTGGGTGGGCTCTTGCTACTGCTTAGGGCTGACATTCTAGTTTCAACAAGATTACAAGGTTTATTAAGTAAGGGCAGGTTTGTTTTTAAAGAAAGCATATTAGCATATTCAGGGCCTCTGAAATTTACTGAATCTTTTTTTTGTTTGTTTTTTGAGGTAAGGTCTTGTTCTAGCCCATGCTGATCCTGGAATTCACTATGTAGTCTCAAGTTGGCCTTGAACCCTCAGCAATCCTCCTACCTCTGCATCCCGAATGCTTGAACTAAAGGTGTGCGCCACTACGCTGGGCTAAACTTTACTGAATCTTAAAAGTTGCTTGATGACCATATAATGATTATTGCCTAAGGAAGAAACTGGCTTTCTTTAAAAAAGAATTGAAGCTAGTCCAACCTGGAGCCTGCTGAGTCACCCTTTCTCTACTAAGATGTGTTCAGTTCCTCAGCTATTAAGTCACACATCAGACACTCTAAAATGATCTTTAGGAAACCAAAAAATTATTAAGAGCAGTACAAGCTTGTTAAATTCTAGTATCTCAGAAGGGAAATGGGTAGTGTTCTTCTATCTCATTTTAGTGCAGTAAAACATTCAGTCATTGGGTTCTAATTTGTCTTCATCTTCCCAAGAGATATCTTTTTTTTTTTTTAATTTTTATTTCATTTATTTTTGGAGAGAGACAGAGACAGACGGAGAGGGAGAGGGAGACAGATAGAGATGGGCGTGTCAGCAGTCTCTCAGTTGCTGTGAACGAAATCCAGATGTGTGTGCCCTTGTGGTCAAGTGCAGCATTGCGCCCTTGAGTCATTTTGCATCTGGCTAAACGTGGGACCTGGAGATTGGAACCGGGTTCTTAGGCTTAGCAGGCAGGCGCCTTAACTGCTAAGCCATCACTCCAGCCCCCCAAGAGATATCTTAACCTGTAGGAACCAGCTTTTGGCCCAATATGAGTGTTGCGCATCTATAATCCCAGCACTATGGAGGCTGAGACAGGAGGATCACAGGTTTGAAGCCTGGGGTAGGTAGTTAGATCCTATCTCAACAAAAACCCCAGTTCTTCCATGGAATAGGTCTTGTTCGTTTGTTGGGTGTTTGAGGTTCCTTGTCAAAACAGTTTTGGGTGTTTTTGCTGAAAGACCTTTGCAAAGACTTCAGTAATGTTTGTTCTCTTTCTCTCCTAGGTGGGTTCTGTTGTGTCTGTTGGCTGGCTCCGATCCAAAAAGGCTGTTGACTGGCGACTCTTTCGCAACATTTTTATGGCCTGGTTTGTTACAGTCCCTATTTCTGGTGTGATCAGTGCTGCTATCATGGCAATCTTCAAATATGTCATCCTGAAAGCGTGAAGCTGGGATTAAAATAAGTGTCAGTGTCTGGGACCACCTTACACATTCCTGCTCCCTGGAAGAATTAGTGTTACAGAAGACATATGAGAATTCCTGACATTTGGGAGCTATGAGAAGGAAGTGTTACTTATGCTGTAATTGCTTTTGTGCTAATCCGATTTGTCTCAAAATTAGCTATGTAAAATTAACCAGGTTTCCACTGGTTCCTTCTAAGATTCCCTTTACTTCTGGGTTGTGAACTCCTGTACATATTTCTCTACTTTTTGTATCAGGCTTCAATTCCATTATGTTTTAATATTGTCTCTAAAGATAAATTTTGGTCTGTGGGGTTTCTTTTAAACAGCTAGCAGGGCCATTTGATGGCATCCACTCTGCTTTGTTGGTTTCACCAGCTTCCACCCCAACATGCACAGGAATTTAACAACAAAATGTAACTGAAGCTTCCCTTGTAGTCTCTTATAGAAATAGTCATTGGCATTATGCATTCCTGTCATTTGTGGCAGGTTGTATTGGCATATATGGGAACTTCTTAGATGGATGAGATGATTTGACACATTGAAAATTTACGTTAATAGTAACTTCTTTGCAAATAATCGATTGACATGTTGCTAAGAAGTAGGAAGGGAAAGCCTTTTTGGCAATTGTGGTTATTTCTTTGAGATTTCTGGTAGTGTGGAATGGGTGAATGAAGTGGAATATGAATTTTGGGTAAATTAAATGGGACAACCTTCCATGTTCATCTGTCTACCTCTTAACTGAATAAAAAGCCTACACTTTTTAGAATATTTGTGTCATGGTTCTTGTTCATTATTTGAATCCCAAGTCTTCTAATAAACTAGCCTTATGACATTGTTAGGGATAGAATCAAATGTGGGGTGCTAGCTATACAACTTAAAATTCCTACTCTTACGTTTACTGTGATACCTAATAACAAGACATTACTCACTTTTTTCTTCACTTCCTCCCTCCTTCCCTTCCTGTTTCCCTTTTCCTTTCCCCCTCTCTTCCCTTTTCCCTTCTCTGTCAACACAGGAATTTATAACTTAGGCCAGCCTACTATGTAGCCAAAGGATGACTTTGAATTTCTGATCTTGCTTGGGGAAGTGCTGGGGGTGTGGGCATATGCCAGGATACCTGATTTCATGTGATGCTGGAGATGGAATCTAGGGCTTTATGTATGTTAGGCAAGCATTAACAGCTAAGCCTATTTCCATCCCAGCTTGGTATTTTCAGTAGCATAGCCTAGACATTTAATAACACCACGTATTAATGTGTAGATTATTTCTTTTTTTTTTTTTTAAATTTTGTATTATTTGAGAGAGACAGTGGCCTCTCAGTCACTGTGAACGAACTCCAGATGCGTGTGCCCCCTTGTGGGCAAGAGCAGCATTGCGCACTTGCGTCACATGCGTCTGGCTAAACATGGGACCTAGAGATTGAACCAGTGTTCTAGCCTTGGCAGGCCTTAACCACTAAGCCATCTCTCCAGCCCTATTTTTTAAAATATTTATTTGTTTATTTATTTATTTATTCATTCACTTATTTAAAGAGAGAAAGGAAGAGGCAGAGAGAGAGAATGGGCGCACCAAGGCCTCCAGCCACTGCAAACGAATTCCAGGTGCATGTGCCCCCTTGTGCATCTGGTTTATGTGGGTCCTGGGGAGTCGAACCGGCGTCCTTAGGCTTCACAGACAAACACCTTAACTGCTAAGTCATTTCCCCAGCCCCTATTTCTATCTTTGATACTACAAAAACAAGTTTTGTGTAGCTTATCTTGAGTTAAACAAATTTAAAAATTCACTTAAAAGAATTACTTGGGCTTTGGTTTTTCAAAATATTTTTATTACAAACAGAGAGAAAGAGGAGTACACTAGGGCCTCTTGCCACTACCAAATGAAATTCCAGAAGTATGTGCTACTTTGTGTGTTTGGTGTTATTTGGTACTAAGAAATTGAACCCAGGCTGGCAGGCTTTTGCAAGAAGTGCCTTTAACCACTAAGCCATCGCTCCAGTCGTGGGCTTTAATTTTGATACATTATCTTTTACCCTTTATTACTTTTTCACTGTTTTTGGTTTCTTAAGTTAGGGTCTTGCTCTTGCCCAGCCTGACCTGGAATTCACTATGTAGTCTGATGCTGGTCTCAAACTCACAGTGATCATCCTACCTTTGCCTCCTGAGTGCTGGGATTAAAGGTTCGTTCCTTCTTCCTCTTACTTCTTTGTCATCTTTTTTTTTTTTTTGCAAGCAGAGTCTAATAGAAGAGGAGAGACAGAATGGACACACTAGGGCCTCCAGCTGCTGCAAAAAAAACTAGATGAGTGCACCATTTTGTACTATGGCTTTATGTGGGTACTAGGGAGTTGAACTCAGTTGTTAGCCTTTGTGGGCAAGCATTTTAACCATACCTTAACTGCTGAGCCATCTCTCTTTAACGTGGGATGCTTGCATGATCAGGTATGGAAGGTTATTTACTGTGGGATGGGAAATTTACTAGTGATTATTCCACTGATGAACATGACTTCCCTCCTCCTAGCAACCACTAGCTACCATTAATTAATCTGGGAGGTCTGGGATCTCATTTAAACTTTTGCCATTGATGGAGGAGTATTGACAGACTGTCTTGTTCTGGAAACCACAGCTGCTGTGAATTTGTAGCATGTAACAGCCATGATAACAGCATTTTGTAGCCTTCCTCTCCATCTTCCTGCTCTTACTTTTTTTGTTTTTGGTTTTTTTTTGGTTTTTCGAGGTAGGGTTTCACTCTAGTCCAGGCTGACTTGGAACTCACAGTGATTCTCCTACCTCTGCCTCCCGAGTGCTGGGATTAAAGGTGTGCGCCACCATGCCTGGCTTTATTTTTTTTTTTTTAATTAAAGTAAATTTATTTGAGAGAAAGAGGCAGAGAGAATGGGCGTGCTAGGGCTTCTAGCCATTGCAAAGGACCTTCATATGCATGTGCCTCTGTGCATCCGGCACTGTGCATGTGGGCACTGGGGGAATCAAACCCAAGTCATTAGGCTTCGCAGGCAAGTGCCTCAACCTCTGAGCAATCTCTCCAGCCCCTTATATTCTTTTTGCCCCTCTTCAGTGAGGTTCCCTGAACCTTGAAGTGGAATGGTTTAGATGTCCTGTTTGAGGCTGAGCACATAGTAGTTTGCTTATTCTTGGCAATTTTTGCCAGCTATGCATTAACCACTACCCATTGTAGTAAGAAACTTCTGTGAACAAGGCTTCAAGCAGTACTCTTCTATGGGAACAAATACAGGTATGTAGAAGGCAGTTTGATCACTGTCCATTTAGCATAGCCCCAGGTACATAAACTCTAATGTAGAACCTACTACTATGTCGATTTGGAGACATTTTTGGTTGTCATAGTACTGATGACAGATGTTGCTATGAACGTTGTATAGAACACAACACTGCTGAGTTTGAGAAGCCCTGATGTAAGGTGAGCTGGTTGGACTATTCCCTAGGGGACTCCCAAAGAAAACTCGGGCAAAACTCCAACTGCTCAGAGTTCTGGGGCTCAGTGTGGGGTGATCACCATGTATTCTAACTGCTGTTTTCAGTGTAGGCAGTCCTTGCTTTGTGTGGTCTGTTGTGTGTGGATTTCTGTTGCCGTGGTTTAGGCAAATACCAGCCTCCCAAAAACTCAGTTCACATTTCAGTCACTTCTGTGTGTTAACTGAATCATTGCGTAAAGTACAAATTTTAAGACTAACTTTTCAGTCCACAAATCACATTTAGAAAGTACCAGCTACTCTTTCATGGTTGATGGTCCGGCTCAGCTTTCAAAGTTGCTGGTGATTGGGTTCTGTGTTTCTGTTAGTCATTTCACTCACAGATGACAAACTTGTTTTTTTGTGGGTTTTTAATTTATTTTCAGACCATGGTCTTGTTACTTAGTCCTAGTTGGCCTGGAACTCACTATATAGATGAGACTGGCTTTGCATTTTGCAGCCATCTTTCTGCCTCTGCCTCTCCAGTAATGTGATTATGGCATGTGCCCCCATGCCTAGCTGAGGCTGCTGTTTGAGAGGTTCTATAGAGGAAGCCAGAGGATGGGTGTAATTGTGATGAAAAGAATGTGGAAGTCCCTGTTGAAATGACACTGACCAAAGCTTCAGGATCAAGGACCTCAGTGGTGCCTCACAGTAGAGAACCAAAGTGGTGCCTGAAGGTGATCTAGAAACAATGCCATAGTGCAGTAAATAAATACAAATTTGATTTGTATGATAGTTTCATTTCCTGTTAAACATAACAGTTATTTAAAAAATTATTTATTTCAGCTGGGCGTGGTGGCGCACTCCTTTAAATCCTAGCACTTGGGAGGCAGAGGTAGGAGGATTGCCATAAGTTTGAGGCCACCCTGGGACCACATAGTGAATTCCAGGTCAGCCCCGGCTACAGTGAGACCCCTACCTTGAAAAACCAACAACAAAAACATTATTTGAGAGGAAAGAGCAAAAATTGGTGTGCCACCAGGGCCTCTTGCCAATGCAAACAAACTTCAGACACATGTACTCTTTTACATGGGTTCTGGGAAACTGAACCCAGGCTATCAGGCTTTGCCAAACACTCCCTCCAGCCCTATAACAGGTTTTTTTTTTTGGTTTTGCGAGGCGAGGTTTCACTAGTCCAGGCTGACCTGGAATTCACTATGTAGTCTCAGGCTGGCCTCAAACTCAGCGATTCTCCTACCTCTGCCTCCTGAGTGCTGGGATTAAAGGCATGCACCACCACTCTAGGAGGATAGCCATGAGTTCAAGGCCACCCTGAGACTACATAGTGAATTCTAGGTCAGCCTGATCTAGCATAAGACTCTACCTCGGAAAACCAATAAGTAAATAAATGATTAGAAATTCACAGGATAACTGTAGTTTTTCCATGATTATTTTTATGGATCCAGGCTCTACTCCTATGCAAAGTGAGGATGTTTGTTACTACTTACCCTCATCTCTCTACCTGTTATTTCCCAATCCATGGACCCCTTATTTTACCTTTTATAAAGTGTACTTCCAGCCTAAATGTCATGTGGAAGATCTAACTTTGCAGTGAGGGAGAAAGGGTCTTGGGGGCTTAACTACTGTTGCCTTAAGTAATAAGAAATTTCATTATGGGCTGAAGAGATGGCTTGGTGATTAAGGCACTTGCCTGTGAAGCCTAAGACTCCCAGAACCCATGTAAGCCAGATGTGCATGGTGGTGTGTGCATCTGGAGTTCATTTGCACTGGCTGGAGGCCCTGGCATGCCCATTCTCTCTCTCTCTCCCCCTCTGTTTCTAATAATAAATAAATATTTAAAATAAGTAAATAAATATTTTTTTAAAAGAGGGCTGGAGAGATGACTTAGTGGTTAAGGTGCTTGCATGCGAATCCTAAGGACCCATGTTTGACTCCCCAGATACCATGTAAGCCAGACACACAAGGTAACACATGCGCAAGGTTGCACATGCACACAAGGTGGTGCACATGTCTAGAGTTTGATTACGGTGGCTGGAGGCCCTGACGTGCCAATTCATTCCTCTCTCTCTCTCTCTCTCTCTCTGTCTCGTTAAAAAGAAAAATAAAAGGCCAATCTGTTGGGCTTGCCTCCAAAAAAAATTTTTCATTATGGAAATGTCCACAACATATACAATAGTAAAACGGTACCTGAACCCCATGCTGTATGTTCCTATCACCCCTTCAAAAACAATCATATCAGATTTCTGTGATTATTTTTTCATCCATTTCCTCCTCTTCTTTACACCTCATTTTGTTTATTGTTTTTTTGTTTTTGTTTTTGTTTTTTTTTTGGTTTTTCCAGGTAGGATTTCACTCTAGCCCATGCTAATTTGGAACTCACTATGAGTCTCAGGGTGGCCTCAAACTCACAGCAATCCTCCTATCTCTGCTTCCCAAGTGCTGGAGTTAAAGGCATGTGCCACACCCAACTCTTTTTTTTTTCTTTCTTTCTTGTTTTTTTTTTCAAGGTAGGGTTTCACTGTAGCCTTGGCTGACATGGAATTCACTGTCGTTTCAGAGTGACCTCAAATTCACGGAGATCCTCCTACCTCTACCTCCTGAGAGATGGAATTAAAGGCAAGTGCCACCATGCCCAGCTCACCTCTCTTTTTGTGTGTGTTTTTATTTTTTATTTTGAGAGAGAGAGGCAGAGAGAGCAAGAGAGAGAATGAGTGCACCAGGGCCTTTCAGTTGCTGTGAAGAAACTCCAGATGTGTGCACGCCCTTTGTGGGCATGCATGGCATTGCATGCTTGCATCACTGTTGCGTCTGGCTATATGTGGGATCTGGAGGACTTGAAGAGTTCTTAGGCTTCACAGGCAAGTATCTTAACTGGTAGGCCATCTGTAACATCTGTAAGACATTTCAGGATATGTCTAAGAGACTATATATATCTTACTAAAACGTTATTCCAATAACATTTTTATTGCAAGCACAGAGAGACAGAAGACGGAAAGTGAGAGAGAATGGGTGCCCCAGGATCTCCAGCATTGCAAACAAACACCAGACGCATGTGCCACTGTGCATCAGGGCTTTATGTGGCTACTGGGGTTTGTAGGCAAGTGCCCTAACCTCTGAGGAGCCATTACTTCAGCCTGTCCAATAAAATTATTAGTTCTTTAATATCAGCCTTGGTTGTTTTGTACACTTTAGGACTTTAGCTCCTTCATTGTTTTGCACCTACATGTTAGTTTTTTCAAGATAGAGTCTCTAGCCCATCCTATAGCAAACGATGCCGCTACCTCTGCAGTGCTCAGATCACAATATACATACAATATATATGGTCGAAGGGGTTCAACCCAGGGCCTTATGCATGCCTGCTCTCTTAACTTTTGTGCCTTCTGGTGGTGAGTTTAGCCACAGCCCTTCAACATGTGGTCTGTTTCCATCTGCTATCTAACCTGGTGTCTCCTTTTTCACTGTGCCTCTGCAATAATTCTTACACCCATTTTTGTTCTGACTCCAAGGGAGCAAAGACAAAGGTTTTCATTGTATTTTCCTAGAAATTATTTTTTTAAAATATTTTGTTTATTTATTTATTTGAGAGAGAGAGAGAGAGAGAGAAGAGGCAGATAGAGAATGGGCACATCAGGGCCTCTAGCCACTGTTAAATGAACTCAAGATGAATTCACCACTTTATGCATCTGGCTTATGTAGGTACTGGGGAATTGAACCTGGATCCTTAGGCTTCGCAGGCAAGCACCTTAATTGCTAAACCATCTCTCCAGCCCAGAAATTTTTTTTTCTTTTTGAGGTTGGGTCTTATTATCGTTCAGGCTGACCTGGAATTCACTATGTAGTCTCAGGCTGGCCTCAAACTCATGGTGATCCTCCCACCTCTACCTCCCAAGTTCTGGGATTAAAGCTGCACCACCACGCCTGGCCTCTTTTTTAAAAAAATGTGTTTATTTATTTGCATGTGTGTGTGCGTGCATCAGTGTGCCAGGATCTCCTGCCACTGCAAAGAAACCTCAGATGCATGCATGTGCTACTTCTTGCCTCTGGCTTTATGTGAGTGCTAGGGAATTAACCTGGGCCAACAAGCTTTGCAAGCAAACACTGAGCCCTATCTCTGTGGAATTCTTGAATAGTTGATACTTTTGTAATATTTAAAAAGTGAAAACTTTATTGAATTGCTTATATGGAACAAATTTTAACAATTAGGTGTAGAAAAGTAGAGAATGAAAGAACTTCACTTGTTCTGCTCTTCCCCAGACTCATCATCAAAGGAAACTTGTCAATAGTTTGCATATCTTTTAAGAATTTTACCTATACAAATGTGTATCTACACACGCATGTGTGCAGAATCTTTCTGAGAGATGAAGCTATTTGTTCCTTGCTGAAACCTCCTTGGCATCTGGAATTCAGATGGCTTCATTTCTAGAATTAATATCAATCTTGAATCACCAGTTAACCTCCTATAGTGACTAAGGCACAACCTTGTCTATGCTTATTTGCAAGTTGCCATTAAGTGTTACAAGCAGAGCTACATTGGGCCAGGCAGTGTTTTCAATCTTCATTTCCTTCGTGGCAGGAAATTAAAGGATTTGGTTTCCCTTTGTGTCTCACTCTTTCACCTTCAGGCAGTATAAAGCTGCTTAAAGACCAAAGGTAACAAGTTAAAACTTGCTCATCAAAAGCTGGGCTTATATTGCTCCCTCCCTGTAAAACCTCATGGTGTGGGGACACCTGGTCTGTTGAAACACTTTCTCTTCTGTAATATGTTTATAGACATCTTAATTGCCTAGGGCCCTCACGAAAATCTTGCTTAGTGCTCTGAATTTCTTGATAAGGTTATTGATATTAGTGGATTCTAAAATGAGTACTGACAGAAAACATGGACTGCTCACAGGCAGCAAGTAACCTTTGCTGTCTTCCTGATTGTATTCTGGTGTAAACCCCTTTTATTAGTCAGAAAAGATGCTGGTTTCTTAGTCTCTTCCAGCACACTGGGACAGTGCAGAATGCTGCTTTTTAACAAGAACAAGATGCTTATTTTTTCTGGGAAATGGTAGCACCATCTCCCCTCCCAGGGTATTACTGCTGAAGACCTAGATAGCAGGTCTCTACTTCCCATTCATTCTATTTCTGGAAGCAAGCAAATGTTCTCTAATTGCAGGCTTGGGCTGAATGCTTCACAGTGTTTCCCACTGTGCTAATTGGAAAAATATAATTTTCAACTCACTGTGTCCTGCTTTGAAAATAATGGTTGGCAGCTGAGTTCCAGTTCAGTTCCTAAAATGAACTATCACTTTGTAGTTTAATATCAAGGACAATGGACTTTTGGCAATCTCAGGCTGGTGCTGTATGTGATGACCATTGAAGAACTCACTTCAGCCTAAGAACAAGTATGTATTGACTTCATGGCTTTTCCTAGGAGCCTTTATTAAATTTAATTTCACTTAAAATATTTGGGAATCCATGTTCTGGGAATATTAGTCAGCATTGCCCATTAGTTAACAGTCCTATGATGGGTCCTATGTGTGCCTTACTGATTTGGAAGCAAGGTAATGTTCTTTTAGCTAGCATCTTGGCTCCTGGAAAACTCCTCATCAACCTGAATGTGGTTGCTCTCAGCAACTTTTGAAAATACTGTCAGCATGGGAGCATAAAGCTGATAAATGACATTTTTTTGTTTAGAATCTGGTTTTTCTTAGAGTGGTCCTGTTACTTTCCACATAGAATCACTGTCTGGAGAGGCTTTAAATTCTACGTTTCTACTGGAATGAAGCAAAGATCTTAAAATCAGTGGAATCAATTCCATATAGTGTGGTTAGAAGTATAAGGTTTGAGGCCAAACTTGTTTGGGCTGCAATTCCAGATCTACCATGTCTAGTTTTGTGACCTAAGAGGTTAATTAATCTTTCTAGGCCTTAATATTTTCATCTAAAGATTGGGGACAATAATAGTACTTGCATCACAAGATTTTCATAATGCATGTAGGACACTGATAAATCAAGCTGGAACTGAGCTGGAAGCCTCCTCCTTTTGGCTAGCTGTCACAGTGCTGGAAAGTGCTATGCAGTCTGCTGGAGGAGAAGTCATCAATAGTCTTAACTAGCAGTGGACCCTGTGAACTACACAACTGGGTCAGCCAGAAAAGATTGCTCCCTGTGTGCCACTGGTTCAATAGTGGTATGTTATGACGGTAATCAACTACTCTCTGATAGGATTTGAGGCGCATGCCACAGAAGGGAATTCATGCCTAGTCAAAACCTAGTCAAAAGCCTAAAGCTGGGAAGGTCATAGGCCCTAAGGAGGAAGCTACTACTGTTGATTGGCTAAATGGACATGTTATGGCCATCAAATTGCCCTCTAAATATTTATGTTTATGTCCATAGACTAGTGCTGTTCTCACCTTTTGTCAGAGAAGGATATTTTTTCAGATAGGGACAGTCAAAACTTGTCAAAGTGCTGAGAATAGCGGGCTGTGAAGATGTTCAGCGGTTAAAGGCATTTGCTTGCAAAGCCTGCTGGCCTGGGTTCAATTCCCAAGCCACCCACATAAGCTGGGCACAAAAAATGGCACAAGCATGTGGTGTTTATTTGCAGTAGTGATGCCCTGGTGCACTTATACACACACACACTCATACACGTGCAAATATAAAAAATTTTCAAAAAACTTGTCAAAGTACTGAGAATAAATAACTGTTAAGTGCTCAGTACCAGATGAAACATGTCCACCATCCCCTCACAGGCTCAGGGAACATGTGGAAGAGGGAGCAGAAAAAGAGTGCTTTGGAATAGTGTCATCCAGACATGAAGTGGCTGCTATATTCATGACATCACAGCAGCTGTCCTTACCTACACAAGAAGCTGCACAATATTGAGTTCATTAGAATCCTATCATTTATGATGGAGGAGGGTGAAAACAAAACAAAACAAAAACAACAACAAGATCAAATTAGAAGAGTTAGAAAGAAGGAGTGAAAAGGTAATGGAAGGGGATTATGATCAAAATACATTATGTTCATGCATAAAAATTGTCAATAAAAAGTTAAAGAATAATGCATGTTAGGATGGGCGTGGTGGCGCATGCCTTTAATCCAAGCACTTGGGAGGCAGAGGTAGGAGGATCGCTGTGAGTTTGAGGCCACCCTGAGACTACATAGTGACTTCCAGGTCAGCCTGGACTAGAGCAAGACCCTGCCTTGAGGAACCAAAAAAAAAAAAAAAAAAAGAATAATGCATATAATGTGTATAGTGCCTGACTTAACTCCAAATAGACTTTGCTGCTTTTGCCTTTTCTTTCTCCTCTTCCCCCTTCTCCTCCTCTTCCCCACAAGGTCTTGCTATATATTACAGGTTGGCCTTTAACCAGGGGTTTTCCTGTCTTAGTCTTCCCACTGCTGAGATTACAGGTATGGACTACCATGCCTGACTCTGTAACTTTTCTTTACTTGGTGATAGTCTGCTTTTTTAAATTTAATCTTTATTTATTTATTATGTATTTATTTATTTGGGAGAAAGAGAAAGTGGGTGTGCCAAGGCCTCTAGCCATTGCATACATACTCCGGACATATGTGCCACCACTGCCATCTGGCTTACGTGCGTTCTGGGGAACTAAACCTGGGTCCTTAGGCTTCACAGGCAAGTGCCTTAACCACTAAGCCATCTCTCCAGCCCTTTGTAAAAAAATATTTTATTTCTATTTATTTATAAGAGGGAAAGAGAAAGAGAAAGAGAGAGAGAATAGGCATGCCACCTCTAGCCACAGCAAACGAACTCCAGATGCATGTGGGTCCTGAGGAATCGAACCTAGGTTCTTTGGCTTTGTAGACAAGTGCCTTAACTGCTAGGCCATGTCTCCAGCTCCAGGCCCCCTCCATTTTAAAAATATTTTATTTTTATTTATTTATTTGAGAGAGATACAGAAATATACAGGGAGACAGAGAGAGAGAGAGAGAGAGAATGGGTGTGCCAGGGCCTCCAGCCACTGTAAACAGAAACCTAGCATTCTTTGTGACAGAGAATGGACCCAAGCCTGAGCAGTTTTATGGCATTTGAGTTCTTGATGGGCTCAAATCATAAAAACTTCAAGTAAAAAAGAAGGAATTAGCATGTCACCTATGGGTGGATAGGGAAAGACAACTTGAACTCATAGTTGGTGTCTGGTGTTTTGGCATTGTCAGTCTCTCCAGAGGACCAAATGGGTTAGTGGGTCTCTTCTCTGGCTGCATAGTGGATATACCTGGGGAGCTTGACTTTGGCCTGGATCTCATCCAAGGGCCTTGCAGTTTAATTGGTATAGATGTGGCTAGGACGTAAACATTTAAAAAATCTCTAGTGGGGATCCCAGTATGATTGCAGGGATGAGAACCCTGAAATAGTCTAGATTAACACATGCTGTAAATTAGGGCTTCGTATCATAATCCTTTGGATAGGAATGACAGGACAGAACCAGGAATATTGGCATGAGTTGTTTTCATATCAGCACTTTCATTTTTAAAGTATTTATTTACTTGAGAGAGAGAGAATATACCAGGACCTCCTGCCACTTCAAACAAACACCGGATACATGTGCTACTCTGTGCATCTGGCTTTATGGGAGTACTGGGGAATCAAACCTGGGCTATTAGGCTTTGCAAGCAAGCACCTCTAACCCCTGACCCATTTCTGTAGCCCATCAGTACTTTCAAAAACATGACCACATTGGTTTGATTACAGATTTGACTTCTCACCTTTAAAAAAGGCAAATGTTCTCAACATTTATTTCATGCACCTCCACCCCCCCCCACCACCACTCTTGTCTCAGATCCAGCTTTAAAGTGCTTTTCATGACTCATCTTAAGCTTGTATGAGCCTTGTAAAAATGGAAATGTCTTTCTCTCGCCTATGGATGGAGCGAGGGAGTCCTAAAGTTGAGTGAGTAACAAGGTGTAGGCTGTCCAAGTAATAAGGACACCAGTTGCTGCAATCCACTGGGCTTTGGGCTGCATACTTAATAGAGGGTCAGTCTGTAATCCTTTTACAATTTGAAACTGGGCATGACAGCTCATACCTATTATAATCCTAGTACTCAGGAGGCTAATCAGGAGGATTGGTATGAGTTTGAGGTCAGCCTGGGCTATAGAATAAATAAGGAGGGCTGGGGGGTAGCTCAGTTGTAGAGCATGTGCTTACATGCATGAGGCTTAGAGTTAGTCTCCAGCACCACAACACAAAACCCCAAACAAAGCAATGGAACAATGGATGCTTGTATCTACTGTTCTGCTTGAAATCTCAGGGCTTGGGTTGTCTTCATCTTGTGTTTACTGCACACAAGTATGTATACTTAAAATAATATACAGAATTATTTTGCAAGTTTTAGGCTATCTGCAAATGACCTCCTGTGTATGCAGTTCCCTACAGATTAGCTTCGTTTTGCTTGCTTACCACTGTAGTTGTGATAGTATGGGAGCTTTGGCTCACGGGTAACCACAGCCGTTGGGTATCTGTTCTTGTCAACATTTTGGTGATTTTCAGTTTTTGGCAACCAAAAGAAGTACTTCCATTAGTATCTCTATTTTTTTTTTTTTTTTGAGGGGTGAGTGGGGTGTATGGGGATAGAACTCAAGACTTCAAACATGCGAGTATAGGCTCTACCTCTAAGCTACATTCTTTGAAATTCTTCCAATGATTATGGGACCTGTGCCTCCTCTCCTTAAAGCTAGGTGAGTTTTAACTGCCTTGATCCATAGAATTTATCAGAAGTGACTGACAGTTTCCAGGTCCAAGCCTTAAAAAGCTGGCAGCTTCCACTTCCTATCTTCCAGAGCACTTCCCTTGGGCACAGTTGCCTTAGAAGTGGAGTCTTACCTCTCCAAAACGGCTACATTGTGGGATAGCCTGGGCAGATTCATGGGGAGCTCTCTACTAGCAGCCAGCTCCCACTTACCAGCATGTGAGTAGGCCATCTTATCTTGCCATCACTAGGTGACATTCAACCTGATATCACAAGAGACAGGTAGGCAAGCTCAGCCCGTCCCAGGTTGCTGATCCTCTACATGAAGACCCAAAACAGTGTTTGTCTTAAGCTGCTAAGTTTCGTTACATAGCAATGTTAGAGCTATTACAGTTAAGGCAGAAGCTGAAGATATTTTTATCCTTCATGGACAACACAAAATATGCATGTTTCAAACTTTTAAGTCCAGTAAAAGTTTTAACAACCAGTAATATGACCCTTAGTCTACTATTTTCATTTCTCTATGTTCTGTTCTAGTCTTTGCTTGAAATGCATACTTAATTTATAATTAAACATATAATGATGAGATAGATACAATTTTGATTTCCTGTGTCATGTAATTTTTAGATGAGTTTGGCCAAAGGGAAATCAGATAATAATTAGGATGATGTAAAATTAGTCAGAACAGGCATTAATTGAACCCCCACGTGCTTTATCTCATTTACTGTTCACAATAACTCAGTCAGGAAGTTACACCTTCCAGAGAAGATTAAGACACTATAAAGATTATGAAAGCTGCCCAAGGTCACCCAGTCAACACACTAGGGAGTGTATTAACTCAGTGGTGGAGAAAGTAAAACAAAGCAAGCTGAGGACAGTGTATCTAGATCACATTTGAGACAATCAGCTGCAAAGCAGGGGCATTCCTACCCTAGGGAGACTAGGCTGCCAGGTACAAGTTGGATCACCTCTTTCAAAGTGAGTGCTTGGAAATGATGTAGGGACCACCGAAACAACTTGGTGTGTGCTTTCACCATTCTTCCCTCAGACAGACCTACAGCCTCAGAAGATCCATATACCACAGAGACAAAGACTACCCCTTTAGTTTCTATATGTGCTCAGAAACGGGAGTCTCTGCAGGAAACCTGGGGCCTGAGCTTTGAGGGGTTTTTGTTTGTTTGTTTGTTTTTCGAGGTAGGGTCTCGCTCTAGCCCAGGCTAACCTGGAATTCAATATGTAGTCTCAGGGTGGCCTCGAGCTCTCGGCGATCCTCCTACCTCTGCCTCCCGAGTGCTGGGATTATAGGCGTGCGCCACCACGCCTGGCAGCTTTGAGGTTTTCTAAGCCAATAAAAATAAATGGGTGATTGAAAGAGGAGCAAAATGAAACACAAGAGGTTATTTTTGGCTTTGAACATGGTAGAGATGTCTCTGTTGCCTATTTCTGGGGTTTTGTTGCTAAGTCTTATAGTCTTGTTAAGGTTTCTTATATTGCAAGCATAACTATAATGATATTGATAATACTACTGTTTTCTGAATGGCTGGTATGCAAGGAGAGCTTTCCTAGTGTGTTTATTCTGACCAAAGGGAGATCCCTGAGACCAATGGGGCAGTAACAGGGCTAAGCCTGTGTTTGCTCCCAGCTTTTGTGAGATCTTGTACCTTTACCTTACAGAACTTTGCAAACAGTACAGAACCTGTTATGGGTAGGAGCCTCTGAGCTGCTTCATGGGGAGGGGTGATGCAAAACTGTTGCACAGACATAGGAGGGAGAGATGTGTTCCAGAGAGATAGGAGGCAGCTGCAGGCATTGCTTTTGTAAAACTCCTGGCTGGCTCATATTGGCTGATGGCTTGTCTCGTGGCTGCTATCTTTCTTAGCAGGTCTCTTGGCATCCAAGGACAGGGGCAATGGCTATGGCAAGCCAGCTGGTATTACCAAGGCTCTTTTTTTTAATTATCATTTTTTATTGACAACTTCTATACTTACATACAAAAAGTGCATGTTATTTCCCTCCCCTCCCCCCATTCCCCTTTAGAACTCCAATCTCCATCATATCCCCTCCCTCTCTCCATTAGTCTCTCTTTTAATTTGATGTCATCATATTTTATTTCTATTATGAGGGTCTTGTGAAGGTATTGCTAGGCACTGCAAGGTCATGGATATCAAGGCCAATTTCTGTCTGTACAGTTGCATTGTAAGGAGTCGTACTTTTCCTTTGGCTCTTCCATTCTATCCGCCCCCTCTTCCGCAATGAGCCCTGAGCCTTGGAGGGTGTGACAGAGATGTTTCAGTGCTGGGCACTCCTCCATCTCTTCTTCTCAGCACTATGTTGCCTTTTGGGTTATCCCAGTGGTCATCGCCATCTGAAAAGAGAAGCTTCTCTAACCAGAGGTGAGAGTACCATTAATATGTGAATATGAACATTAAGTGTAGTGCTTTCAGGGCAGCTTACCAAGGCTCTTTTTAAAATTAATTAATTAATCTTTTAAATTTATTTAATTTATTTTTAAAATTAGCATATAGAGGGCTGCGGAGAGGCTCAATGGTTAACGGTACTTGCTTGCAAAGCCTGTTAATCTGGGTTTGATTCTTTAGTACCTGTTGGCTCATTGGCCTGACTGGCCAAACTTAAGGCTTGTAGTGTCCACTGTTGTTTATTTCCACTGATGACTTCTCTCTGCCATGGGGCTGCATGCAGCATAGCTTTTTCCATCTTTCTGTCAGTTGGTCCACATGGAGGAGGTTTTCAGTCCAGCTTCTGCAAGGTTTCTTAGTGACCTTGCAGCCCAAGCTTGTTTAGTCTTCAGCGATAAGGTCTTACCATCTATTTCTGGTGGCAATGGTCTGTTATGTTTTGGAGGCATCAGGGACCTCTCTGGCCAACAACTCACTGGAAGGTATCCCATCCTGGCACTGCATTCTCAATTCCTTTAGGTTCGCAGAGTTTTTGAACTCTGAGTGTAGGAAGAAGTGATAAAGATGGGATAAAGACAAATGATGTTATAAGTCTATTGAAGAGGGCAGTAGTTTCTGCAATGACACAAGCATTTTGAGCCTTCTTCCTTTGAGTTCCGTTGTAAAGCCTAGGGCAGTGGACATATGAGAGTATCCCAGCATCCATTTTTTCTTTCCTTTGCTCTTTCTGGTAGCCTCAGATTTTTCACAGGCACATAACCCAATTCTATCCTTTTCAAGATGTAGATGTGAACAATTCTGGTCTATTTAGAGGGAATATTGGGACTTTTGCTAGGATTCCTGGAGCAAGGGATTTTCTGCTGCTTGAAATAGAGCAACCCTGGGTATTCATCCAAGGACCAAGAGGTCCAAGCCTTTGTCAAAGAACCAAGGCAAGAAGATCCTGGACACATCAGTAAGCTACTGGATGAAGCCTCCCCGTGGGCTTTCTGTGGCTTTATGAAGATCTTTGGTTGCTTAAGCCGGTTTAATCTATGTTTCTGTTTCTTGCAACTGAAACCATACCAACCAACACTCTTGGGATGCCAGTCAGTGCTTTGAATGGAGCTATTTGATGGAAACAAAACCCCTGATGCAGAAGGAGGGAGCTTAGCAACCAGTGCCAGGCACTCAGTAGGCAGAGCTTAGATCTTTGGAACCCTGGGCTGTGGGCTTCTGGGGGGCAGTCCTGCTGTTCGTTCCAGTATTCTGTGGACCAAAGTTCCCTGTCCTGAGGGAGTGAAACATCCAGCAGCCAGCTAGGCAAGTATGATCCCCCCATTTAGCTGAGGCTCAAATGATTAACTCCTTCAAGGGCTGTATTCAAGCCCCTCATGGGACACCAGCAGTATAGATACCCTGTCAATGGTCACAATCCTCACTTCATACCTGCAGCTCAAAACAGTTCCCTCTTCCTCGTTTTGTTTTCTGTAACTTCTCCCCCGCTGGACCTCACCAGAAGAGCCAGAGGATATGGTTCCTATCTGGTGCCTTGTCACCTATCAGCCCCAGGCAGTTGTGTGCCTTTGGGGACTCACCCAATGCACACTGCCTTGACACACAAGTATTTCTCCCCACCATCCCCCAGATCCTGCCCTGCTCTCTCTTCTTCCATTTTCACCTGAGTGTTCAATGAGATTTGTGGAGGATTAAAAAAAAAAAAGTCAGTGGCACACGACTTTAATCCCAGCATTTTGGAAGCTGAGGAAGGAGGATCACTGTGAGTTCAAGGCCAGTTGAGACTAATTCCAGGTCAGCCAGAGCTAGAGCAAGACCCTACTTTAAAAACCAAAACCAAAACAAAACAAAAAACAGAGGCTTAAAGAGAAAGAATAAAAACTGATTTAAAAATGACTACAAAATCACAATGCTGAACATAGTTTGGTACTATTAGGCTAAGACTAGGCATCATCTTGCTGGAATCAAGTAGAAAGTTGTGAAATTGACCCAAAATATTATGTATTAGTACTACATATGTGGGACTGAGAAGGTGGCTCAGAGGTTAAAGGTGCTTGCTTGCAAAGCCTCTCAGCCCAGGTTCAATTCCCAAGCTGCTGAAGTAAGCTAGACAAAATAGTGGGACAAGTGTCTGGTGTTATTTGTAAAGGCAGAAGGCCCTGGCATGCCCTTGTGTGCATGTGTGCACACGCACGCGCGCGCATGCATGCACACGCACACACACGCAAAGTAAATAAAAATTTTTAAAAAGAATTTATTACACAGTAAAAGTAACACTTCTCATTACTGGGAAAGGAAAGTTCTCAATTGGGATGGCGTTGCTTCCCTGAGGACATGTGGCAGTACCTGAAGGCATTGGTGGTCACAGGTCAGGATGCAACTAGAACCTGAGGGAGGTCAGGGATGGGGCTAAATCTGTTGTGCATAAAACAGTCCCCTCAACAAAGAGTTAGATTATAGCTCAAAGTGTTAATAGTGCAGTGCTGAGAAATCCTGCTATAAATGGCTAAACATGTGGGGAAGAGACTCAAAGCTAGAGTCTGAGTCATGCTTCAACTCCAGCCACCTGAAATTATGTAAAAAATGCATTCTACAAAGTGAAATCTTAAAGTCTTTAATAGGCCTTAGAAGAAAACAGAGATGCGTTTTATCTTTATGGTGCATACAAAGCAGAAACAATGAAGGAAACACTGATACAGTTAACTCTATAATTATGCAAACAGGCTATATAAAAAACAACAGGAGTGGTAACATGTGAGACAATGGAGTAATATTCTCAATGCACAAAGAACTTGCAGAAATAATTAAGAAAAAGAAAAAAATGATAATAAAAAATGTATATTGGGCTGGAGAAATGGATTAGTGGTTAAGATGCTTGCCTGCAAAGCCTAAGCACCCATGTTAGATTCTCCAGGTCCCGTGTAAGGCAGATGCATAAGAAGACGCAAGCACACAAGGTCGCACATGTGCACATAGGTCTACAGTTCAATTGCAGCGACTGGAGGCCCTGACATGCCAATTCTCTCTCCCTCTCTCTCTCTCTCTCTCTGTCATAAAAAATACAAAAAAAAAGTATATTGTTGGGCTGGAATGATGGTGTGGTGGTTTGATTCAGGTGTCCTCTATAAACTTAGGTGTTCTGAATGCTAGGTTCCCAGCTGATGGAGATTTGGCAATTGATGCTGCCTGGATGCACTGTATTGTTGCAGGCAGGCTTATGGGTATTATAGCCAGTTTCCCCTTGCCAGTGTTTGGCACACTTTACTGTTGCTGATGTCCACCTGATGTTGGTCAGGGGGTGATGTCCTCTGCTCATTCCATCGTTTTCCCCTGACATCATGGAGCTTCCCCTCGAGTCTGTAAGCCAAAATAAACCTTTTTTTTCCCCACAAGCTACTCTTGCTTGGGCGATTTCTGCCAGTAATATGAACCTGATTCTAACAGTAAAGTTGGTACCAGAGGAGTGGGATTGTCTAGACAACTGACTGTGTAGCTTTGGCCTTTTGGAACTTCTTTGCAAGAGAAATGTGGAAGGATTTGAAACCTTGGCCTAAGAGATGCCTTGCAGTGCTGTAAGTACAGCTTGATGGACAATTCTGGTCATATTGAAAGATCTAAATTCAGCAAGAACTAAGGACTGTGAGGTTTGGCTTATGAGGGTGTGGAAGAGCTTTGCCTGGACATGGCTAGAAGCAGTTTGTGTGAGAGGCTTGCTGTTATGCCCATGTCCTGAGAATGTGCAGAGTTGCATTGCATAGAAATGGACTGGTGAGAGCAGAGGGATATGGCATAGAAAAAATGAAATCTTTGGGTGAAACTGCTATCCACTCAGCTGCAATTGAGAGATTACAAATGAGACTAGGCTTCTGACCTGCATTGGAATGACAGGAAGAATGCAGAGGTTTTTTTTTTTGATGGGACTTGAAAGCTCAGGGAGTGTCCTGTTCTTCAAAGTCTGCTTTATTTCTCCCTGGATTAACAAATTGGCACCCTTCCTGGTATTATGGATTATAAGAAATGCAGGAAAGAGAGGGTCATTGAATTTGCAACATGATCATGTGTTTTGGAAATGGCCATGGGCAGTGTGAAGCAGATCTGCTAAGGACTGCCTGTATGGAGACCAGATGGAGCTGTGGAGGATGGACTGTGGGTTGCAGTGGAGATCCAGTGGAGATGCCAGGACCATGAGATCGCTGCCAAGGAGAGCTGCCAGCCCTGATGAAGTTCCCAGGACTGTGAGTAGCCTAGCTGGAGGGGCACAATTGGAACTCCAGAGACTTGTTGCTGGTTAGAATTATTAGACTTGGAGGCTTGTCATTAACTAGAATTATTGGACTTGGAGCTACAGAGTTTGATGTTTGCCCTGGTTGTTTTAAATCTTGTATTGGTCAAATATTTCTTTGCTATACCCAATGCCACCTTTTGCAGTGTGAATGTTTATTCTGTGCCATTATCTTTTTTAGGGGGAGATATTTTGGTATTATGGCTCAGTTAAATGACCTTGGATTATGGGGATGTTTGAACACCATTGGGATTGATAAAAAATATGGGGACTTTTAAAGTTGTACTGAATGCATCATGGATGGTTATCAGTTTATGGGGGCCAGGGACGGAATGTGGTGGTTTGATTCAGGTGTCCCCCATAAACTTAGGTATTCTGAATGCTAGATTCCCAGCTGAAGGAGATTTGGGGATTTATGCCTTCTGGAGGCAGTGTATTTTGGGGGGTGGGCTTATGGGTATTATAGCTGGTTTCCCCTTGCCAGTGTTTGGCACAGTCTCCTGTTGCTGTTGTCCACCTGATGTTGGCCAGGAGGTGATATCTACTCTCTGCTCATGCCATAATTTCCCCCTGCCATCATGGAGCTTCCCCTTGAGTCTGTAAGCCAAAATAAACCTTTTTTTCCCACAAGCTACTTTTGCTTGGGTGATTTCTGCCAGCAATGTGAACCTGACTGCAACAGATGGCTTCACTGTTAAGGTGCTTGCTTGCAAAGTCTAGGGACCCAGGTAAGATTACCCAACACCCATGTAACCCAGATGCACAAGGTAGTGTATGTGTCTGGAGTTTGTTTGCAGTGAGTAGAGGCCTTAGGGCACCACTTCTTTCACTTTCTATGTGCCTCTTTCTCTCTCATAAATAAATAAATGAATAAAATATTTTTTAAAAGAAAGATGTACTTTGTTTCGAGACAAAGTCTTATTACATAGCTTAACTAATCTCAAACTGGATCTTCCTGCCTCATCTTCCCCGGTACTGGAATTACAGGTATGCATCACCATGTCTGGTTGTATTTCTTTCTTTTTGAGACAGGGGTTTGCATGTAGTCTTGCCTTGCCTGAAGTCTCTATTATGTAGCTCAGGCTGGCATTAAACTTTCTGATTGATACAGAAAATTGATTATTGTTTATGAGCAGAAAATATAAAATTTACCTATTAAACTGGAAAAGATGAAAAAATGATAAAAAAAAAACCCATATCTGTACTAGGGCAGATGGAAGAAACAGATTGATGGAGGAGTATAAAGTTATAATGCTTCAGATGTTATACATATGCATTGCATATAATAAAATACACCCATTTTAAGTATATGATGTTTTGATAAATGTGTACACCAGTGCAAACAGCATTATAAAGTTAAAATTCTAACAACCCCAAAATTCCCTCTTATTCCTTTGTAGTCAATGTCCTCTGTTCTTACATTTTGTTGTCATAGTTTTGTCCTTTTCTGAATTTTATATAACATTGGTTAAACATATTTTCTTGTGTATCTGGGTCTTTAACATAATGTCTGTGAGATTTTGTATGTTGCTATAGATATCAACAATAGTTCCCTTTTTATGTTTGCATGTGTGTGTAGTGTGAATGTGTGTTTGTATGTGAGTGTTTTTGAGGTGCATGTGGAAACCAGGAGACCATCATGGGTGTCATCCTTAGGTACAGCTATCGCCTCTTTTTGAGACAGTCTCTCATTGGTATGGAGTTCACTGATTAAGCTAAGCAGGCTGGCCAGTAAGTTCCAGGGATTTACCTGTCTCTGTCTCCCCAGTACTGGGATTACAGGTATTTGCCACCACACCTGGCATTTACATGGGCACTAGGGATAAAACTCAGGTCCTCATGCTCTCAGAGTAAGTACTTTATCTTCCCAGCCTAATATTTTTCCATTTTACTACCAAGTAATAGTCTATCATTTGGGTGTAGCACCATTTTTTTTTTTTTTTTTTTTTGGTTTTGCGAGGTAGGGTCTCACTCTAGCTCAGGCTGACCTGGAATTCACTCTGTAGTCTCAGGGTGGCCTCGAACTCTCGGCGATCCTCCAACCTCTGCCTCCCAAGTGCTGGGATTAAAGGCGTGCGCCACCACGCCCGGCTGCACCATTTTTTTTAATAGCTGTCTTGGTTTTGACCTACAAAAAATGGTCTTTTCAGTCTAATAGTAGTGATCCTTAGAGCCACTGGAGGTCTTCTATGGAAGTGTTGTATTTTTACATCTCATTTCTTCCTATTAATCTTCCTATTAATCCTGGTTTCTTCTCACCTCATCTGGGTTTTGTCTTACACCCACTGAAGATCAGAGCTAGTCTTGTGCTCATTATTTAATATTGCTTTTAAGAGTAATCAATCGTACAAGTAATGTAAAAAAAAAAAAAAAAGAAGACTTGCCAACTAAAAAAACTAAAAACAAATGTCAGCAGTCCTGACACCCATCAAATTAAGATTCATTAGCGGGCTATACTGCCTCACCACCTACTTCTTCTCTGGGCTCTGCTTTCTGTCAGACTGTCCACTTTATCTCTTCTCTCATGTAGAAACTGATGAAGCCTAGCTAGAGAATTATTCTAGTCCTTTACACTTTTTGGTGTGAAGTACTGCAGGCTGAGTGTAACTCCCAGGGGAGCTGTTTCCAGCCATATCTGGTGGGTGGGTATAGAAACCTGAGGCAGGCTTGCCAGGGGACCCACAGTCCAAACAGTAACTGTGCACATAGCTTTGCACGTTTTGTTCTATGACTGGAAACCATTACTGGGAACAGCAGGCTTGATGCAATCCCCAGAAATAGCTTGGAGGAAGTGCTATGGAACATAGCTAACAATTTTCACAGTATCTTCTAGACATTTTAACAGTCACCTTGCATTCAAATTTTTACCTTGAAGGATCTTTCTAGAGGTATGTCTTTCAACTACTGGACTGCAATAAAGATTTTTCATCACCTGACCTCCCAGAATTCATGCCCAATTCTGGATGCAACAGTCCTGTTTCTTTCCAATGAATCACCTGTCCAAGGTCAGATTAAGTTTGGGAGGAAGCATCCCTTATGAGCTAGGGCGTGGCTGCTCATGGCTCCATCAGAGTCAAGCAGCCCTTTTGACTCTGTGCTGGACTTTGACTGCTGCATGGAGTGAGGGTAACAAGAGAATTGAGGCTGTACTGACTCACTGCAGAACCACTCATTCCATCACACGCTTCAGTTGCAGGACACTGAGAAATCAAGCTAGAACTGAGCTAGAAGCCTCCTCCCTGCTGACTAGCTGTCATAGTGCTGGGGAGTGCTAAGCAGCTGTGTGGGGAGAAAAGTCAAGAATAGTCTTACCCAGCAGAGAACCCTGCAAGCTACACAACTGGCTAGCTAAGTAAGATGTGCCCACTTAGTGCAATAGTGACATGTCTGTTATGGGTGTAACCAACTGCTCGCTGATTGGATTTGAGATCCACTCAATGAGAGGGAATTCATGCCTGATACTGAAAACCTAGTCAAAAGCCTATGGCTGGAAAAGTCAAAGACCTAGGGGAGAAACTACTATTGTTTAGATAAATAGATATAGTATACTCATTAAATTGCCCCTTAAGTATTTATGTTTATGCCCATAGATTAGTGCTGTTCTCACTTTTGATTAGAGAAACTTCTTTTTTTAGATGGTGGTGATCACTGAGGTGACTCAAAACTTGTCAAAGTGCTAAGAAGTGACAGTTAAGTGTTCAGTACTTAGACATCTTTATCACATCCTCAGAGGCTCAGGGACCATTGCAAGAAGAGGTGGTAGGAAGAATGTAAGAGCCAAAGGATGGGGAGAAGTGCTTTGGAGTCCTGCCTTCCAGACACAAAGTGGCAGTTGCATTCATGACCTCACAGCAGCTGTAGTCATCTGCACAAGATCTGAATAATATTGGGACTGAAGGGTTAATAGCCTTCCCTGAAAACTAAAGGGAACTAAAGAGTTAATAGCTATCCCTAAAATTTGCGGTCAATAAAGAAGTTTGGCACCCTTCCCTGATTGATGTACTCCCCTTAGCCTAGATGGCCTTGAAGGCCCAGAGATCATCTGAGTATCCTCCCTTAGACATTCCTGGCTGAAGAAGCCTATTCTGAACAAGGACACAAACAGCTACAATTTTCTTATCAACTGTACCTGGTCCAGTATGTTTTTCTTAGGACTCTCCTTATAAACTTCCACCATAGCTATCCTGGTTGAGTGCTTCAGTCTTCATCCCACGGGAAAGCTGAGGCTCCTCACTGTTGCTCTCAATCAGCAGTCTGTCTGTAGAGATCAAGTCCAGTGTTCACTGTTGCTTTCTAAAATAATTAACCTCTATGTTTTTGACAATGTGCTTATTCATACTTACTATAATAATAGACATATTTGTATGCCAAATTCTACAGAATGAGATGTGTTTTGGGATCAAAAAGGACTTTATAAGGCAAAAGATTATTGTAAGACATATTATTTAAAAAGATATGAAAATAATATAAAAAAGGTTATGGGACTTTCAAATAAAAAAGATTTGGGTTGCCTGTGGTAAAATGGGCAACTTAAAAGTTTTCATTCTTCATATTTTTTCTCACCTTAAATTGTTCATACAGTTCAGACTTTACTCTTTGTAATAAGTTGATAAATTTATTTATATTGTCATGTTTCAAACCAACATTAAATTGAGCTATACCTATATTTCCTGCTGTTAAATCTGACTACTGAAAAAAACTAAATATTTAATAAAATCAAGATTTATTTTAATGAATTTTTAAAATTTATTTAAACCTTATTTAATGTAATATAAAAATCAAAAATGTAAAATTAATATAACTGACTTTCTAAATATTAAAAAAAAA
>PVKW010008929.1:0-65122 GCA_004027895.1 Orientallactaga bullata
AAGCCTCCCAAGGGCTGGAATTAAAGGCATGTGCCACCACGCCCAGCTGCAGCTTCTTTAGTTCCCTCACATCTAATTCCTTGCCTTCCTTGTATCAAAACTATTTTTTTCCCGTTCTTGGAAATCAAGAGAGTAGCATGATGGGACCTTTGTTTCAATAGTCTTCTTCATGGGGGTGCTTGAATGGAAAAGTTATTCAAGTCTCTTGGGGGCAGAGACTTGTGCTGAAGGACTTTTGTGGAAATACCAAAGGGATATGGTTCCTCTCAGAAGATGGAGACTGGATGGAATGAACTTTGAAGGCAGGTGGCTAATGGAAAGGGAAAGCAGTAGATGACCTTGAGGAAGTCAACAAAGGATATGATGTGGGGGATCCTGAAGACTGACCATGAGTGCCTGAAAAGGTACTTTCCAGGGATGACAAGACAGCATGTATGACCATAGGAATGGACCCCTAAGGCCCAGAGGGGCCACTCTTCACTGATGCTGTGTCATTCATCACGGTACACTATCTCCCTCCATTCCTAATGTCTTGGTCCATGTTGTTATATTTCTTTTCTCTGGACTATTCAATAACTTCCTATATTCTCTTCTTCCTGTCAACCTTTCTGTTTCAATTTATCTGTTGTGGTACATCTGGAGAGATTTCTCTTAGGTATAAATTATCTGGTTTAACTATGTTACCTTCTAAATTGTGTCTCCTCAACTGTTTCATGGATTTGATTACACATTCCATTTTCCACCTATTTTGTCCTCATATTCTTTTGTCCTTTCAGAACACTTTATCACTGTATCCATGCCTGCTCATTATATCCACACCCATGCTGCACTCATGCTCCTTACCCACAACACAAATAGGAAGCTACACCTTCGTGATAGCCCCATCCCTACTACAACCACCGTCCTTGGCTATAGCCATGTTCTATCCTGTTCAACCTTCTAACACTGAGCAGAATTAAAATGTCATGTCACTTCATGTCTCCTGCTGCTCTACATGCAACTTGATCCACCAGGCAGACCTTCCTTCCTATAACCATTAGCTCAATTCACACGAGTCCACGAATCCCATCCACAAGGGGTCATATCTCCTTCCAGGTACAAGCAGGTTCTTGAAATTTTTATGGAGATATCATGTCACTCAAGCTGTGACTAGTCAGTGTTCTGCTCACCATGTTTTTAAGTTCTTAGAACAGCCGTCCTTCAGACAGAATCTCTCCTCCTGCTCTAACTTTCCCATTCATACCACTATTCCATACAGTATCCAGCAAGTGCTCAATAAGTGCATGGCCTGATCACAACAGGTAAGCAGTGAGTGGCCTCCTTGGCTTCAACACTTTTTCACATGCCATGGAGATTCCTTTCTGACCTAGTTGTCCTATGATCACTCGTGAGAAACAGGAGCTGATGGGATTCTTGTCTTCAAATATTTCCCTAACTTCCTCATTTTCCAGAAATATGATCACCGGAGGGACCAATGCTAAATCAATCTAATGGCTTTTTTTTTTTTTTTTGGAGAGAGTGAAAGAGAGAGAGAGAGAATGGGCACTCCAGCAGCCTCTCAGCCACTGTGAATGAACTCCAGATGCGTGCGCCCCCTTGTGGGCAAGCATGGCATCGCAGCCTTGCATCACTTTGCGTCTGGCTAAACGTGGGACCCCGAGAATTGAACAGGCATTCTTAGGCTTAGGAGGCAGGCGCCTTAACCGCTAAGCCATCTCTACAGCCCACTGATGGTGTTTTGAAAAGTTTTAATCCATTTGAAGACATGAATAGGTATGCTGTTCTCTTTCTTCTTTTCAGCATTTGACCAATTTTCTGTTCCGTTTCCCACTCAGTTTCTCCACACATGCTACTTTCCACTCAAATTCTGAGTGTAATATTTTCTATTAGTATTCTTTCCACTGAAACCCACAGACTGTGCGCCACTTCACTGATCATCTGGAAGGGGAGGTTGCTAAGCAGTGAAGTGCAATTATTTCTGAGGTGAAAGGCGGTGCATGATAAGGGGTTTTACCTTTTACTGGGCTCATGGCCATCGGATTTCATTTCCTTGAGAAACTCAAAATCCGAGGTTCTAAGAATTATGCATGTCTGATGTCTCTCTGTGCTTTGGCAAAAGAGTTCTCAGAGAGCACAGAGCATTCTTCGGGCAAATTAGAATGGCCAGGAGTCAGCTAGATCTAGTGTTTTCTGAATGCCTCTAGGAATTTAAAGCACATTTCTCAAAAATCTTAACTGAGTCAACCATGCATTCAGACATTACTTACTGAGTGTTTAATCTAGGAGTATGAAGTATTTCTCACGTGTATAACAAATCTATTTTCACATTTTATAATTCATGTGCCTAATATCCTACTGTTGAGAACCCCAAAACTTGGATGACATCTATCCTAACTTCAGTTTTTAATTATCATAAATAATGTTGATACTAGAAGCAGGTGATCCACAGAAATAGATTCATGGTGCCAATTGTTTGCTCAGTCTTGGGTTTACTAAGTATGTGTTGGGGTTTTGGGAAATGACTAAACATACTCACCAAATACTTTCTTTTTAAAAAATATTGTATTATTTATTTATTTGATAGAGAGAGAGGGAGAGAGAGAGAGAGATGTGTGTGCCTCCCTTGTGTATCTGGCTAATGTGGGTCCTGGGGAATCGAACAAGGTTCCTTTGGCTTTGCAGGCAAATGCCTTAACCGCTAAGCCATCCCTTCAGCCCCCAAATACCTTCTCGAAGAACTTGCTACATATTCTCAACCCTTGGGACGGGAGTAGATTCTGAATAGATTCTGCCACATGAAGGCCCAAATTACTTCTCTAACCCATTCTATTCTATTGTGTTTCAAGAAGTGACAGCTATAGACCCTCTAGATTACCTCTCTTGAAGTTATCTTTTATTTATTTATTTATTTGAGAGAAAGAGGCAGAATGAGAGAGAGAGAGAGAGAGAGAGAGAGAGAGAGAGAGAGAATGGGCACTCCAGAGCTACCAGCCACTGCAAATGAATTCCAGACTCATGCGCTCCCTCATGCATCCATCCGGCTTATGTGTGTCCTGGAGAATGGAATTGAGATCCTTTGGCTTTGCAGGCAAATGCCTTTATTATTAAGCCATCTCTCCAGCCCTATCTCTTGCAGTTATCTTCAGGCAGCCTCTGAGCTACTAGTCAGAGGACAGCAGTGAGTTTTGAGTATGTATGGATTCCAATTCTGCATATATAATTGCCATCCTGGGGTGACCTCCTTTCTGATCTGCTAGCATCCACCACCATTTTCCTTAGGGACCTAGTCCCTCTGGATCCAGTCCTGGGGCTGAAATGGATTCCCGGATGTCTATAGTACCTCTGGACCATGTTGATTCCCTTAGCCTTCAGTCATTTTAGTGTATTCCATTCATCACTGGGGTGCAGTATCCTAGGGAAACAGATAAGTAATGAAATCCAGACCGGAGTGATATGTATCCTTGCTGGTACCTCCCTCCGCAGAGCAATCAGAATGGAGACATGTGAAGATTACTGTTGATTACTGTGGCTCAGAACAGCATACTGGGAGAAGCTTGGATTGCTTATTCCTGATGCCTTTATAGAGAAACAGACCCTTTAAGACCTAGGCAGCTAAAACAGACCATTCAAATAAATTTACCTTCTATGTCAGTTTTCTAGTGGCTTACAACACTATTCTCTCAAATCTCTGAAGGTGATGGACACAAAATCAAAGTGAAAATAGGGCCACGTTCTCTATTAAAGGGAGACCCTGTCCTTAGCCTCTAGCTTCTTGTGGCTTTTGGCATGTTTTAGTTTGAATCAAATTCACTCCAGTTTCTGCCTCTGTCTTCACATAGCCATCCCTTCATGCCTCCAAAGGTAAATCTCTCTCTCTTATCTAGAACTTGTCATTGGATTTGGGCACAACCTACATCTAAGATAGCTTCATTTTGAGACTCTTTGCTAACTAAATTCACAAAGCCCTTCTTTTCAAAAAGGTACCATGTTCTGAGTTTTTGGATGAACATGAATTTTGGGAGGACAAATCATCTAGTCATTATTTTAGCACAAGATAATCAGAATATGAAACCTGGCCATCTTGAGGTGCCAAATAGCATATCACCAACCCTGCTTTTAGTGCTGAAATTATATGTTGATGGGCAAAAAGCATTAATGTACATTTAGATCCAGGATATAAATCTGTTGAATATTATGGAGATCCCTCGTAATTATTTTGAAAAGAAAGGTAAGTGTTTTCTAGATTTGCCCACAGGACTGAAGGATCTTCCACATGTCTCTATTCTGATCATCCTGAGATGGGATGTGCCAGCAAGGCACACACCACTTGTGTTCCAAGCCACATAGTATGAACTTCAGTACACGGCTTCATAATACTGTAGAAAAAAATCTGAGAAATAGAGGGCTCATTTTGAACAGTGAGGCATTCAGCAGAAAGTCAGGATCTCTTTCCTACTAAAAGACAAACAGGAATCAAATAAATAGTATCCTATGTCACCTGCTACAAAACTTTTTACTACCAGTTTCTTAAGGATATCTATCTTATACCGTTGGCATACTGCAGCATTTTTTGTAAAACTTGTTACAAGACTTTTTAAATAAATATTTTCTGTAGCAGAATGCAGTGGGCTCACAGCTTGGTGAGTACAAAGCCAAAAACAAACATGGCCAAGACACAAACCTGGAGGTATATGACCTGTACCAGGTAGGGAAGCATGGTAGTTACTTCCAAACCATCGCCCTTCCAAAGCAAACAGGGTGTTTTGTTTTGGCAGCCTATGCATATTTATATAGATAATCCCTTCAGGGATGGATAGGCACATTTTGGGGCATGGTTACTTCAAGGTCTTGGAGAACGTGTTGAAAAAGTTAAAATGGCAGACAGGAAATTTTGAGCATGTTCAGTTTACATCATAAAGATGCCAAATAGAAACATCTCTGGGCATGTTCAGTTTTCTTCAAAAATTTAGTTGATAAAACAAAAGGGTACTTTGAAAGTGTATTAATAAAGGAGTTTGTCATAAAGTTGCCTACTTAACCTAGTGGCTAACAAGTTCATGACATTAGCTGAGAAATAATTAGCATGTTTTGTAGGCCCACCATCTGTCAAGCTTTCACTCAGAGAACGCCGATTTTTGGGTACTCACTATGTGCTAGTATTAAAAATGTGGTCATGTCAAAGACAACTAAAGTCCTATGATATGTCCCTATAAGAAGGACATATCTTGAGTGGGATGGAACAATAATCATTTAATTGATACATAGGTAAAGTTAATAAAATCATATAGTTTTAAATGCTAATAAAATACAATAATATCTGATATAGAAAGTGGCTTGGGATTAAAGTCTTTACTTTGGTTAACATACTTCCTTGAAACATTCCAGCAATTGTGTAAAATAAAGATTATAAGGAAAATCCTACTTGCATTTTGAAAGAAACAGTAATGATTGTCATTCCTTCATTTTATAGAAAAGCAAATTACCTAAGTCTGTATTCCTGGTGTGTTCAGCTTCTGAAATTGCAATTTGGACTCAGAGCTCTCTGCCCTTCCTACCCTTCTACATTTTTTCAAATGCATCTGTCTTATTTGCATGTGACTTTATGAAGTGAATAGTTCTGTAATTATCTTTTAATGTGATTGAAGAAGCCCATGACTTCATCCATCTGTAATTTTCATGCTGCATAAGACTAGATGTCAAAGTCCATTTAGAAAATGCAGAAGACTCCTGGAAATGAGTGTATATGTGTGTTGGGGGCGGGGTCTGGGTTAACTGGGGCTTACAGGTGTCAAACCCTGCCACTGAGGACTTGTTGGAGGACTTACAGAGCACTGTGCTATCTGATGGATTGATGCTAGGATGGCTGCTAGTGGTCTGTATCTGGATTGGGTGCATCCAGCTTTGAATTGCATTCAAAGAACAAAGGAGCACACGGAGACAACAAAACATAAAGAAATTTTATTAGACATCAATGCAAAGGCAGGGGATGTGCTATAAGGATTCAGTGGGCTCATTGAGTCAGGGAACTCAAGAACAGTCAGTTATTCCCCATGCTTTACTTTTAAGGAGGAGTTGGTTGCTATGGATGGGAGATGGGAAGGTCTCTCTGTTTTGATTGACAGACTTGGGTAAACAATCACTGGCTTCAATAACTGAGTACTAACTGGAAGATGGAAATGCCAGCATGTTATGATACAAGTCTCTATCCTGTTGTTAGAGTTCTGTATTTCTGTTCTGCTATATATGTTATAAGTATAATGTAAAAATCTCTTTTCTCTATGTATTCAACCCTCTACATATTCTTGCATCAGTGTCAAACCACATATGATGTCTATTTTCCCAAAATAAAGATTCTAATTTCTATGTGGTGCCCTGTATCTTTTGTTTACTATGTCTCTTGTTGGCTTTTTGTTTTTTCTGCATTCACCACTTGGACTTGTCATTCCAGATCTTTCTATTCTAACTGTTGTTTCTTTGTTTTTGGATAATTGAGACACTGAGGCATCAGGAACATATCTTTGTATTTCATTATGTACTATTTCATAAAATATAAAACACAGAATAACCACCACTCAATATATGTGCACTTGAAACAATTTACTTAGAATTAAATTGAATATTCTGACAAAACTTTTAATTGACAAGAATGTCCAGGGAAGCCAGAATCTTATTATCCATAAGTGCAAAGATACCAGGGAAACAGGAAGGAAAAAAGTGGCTCACAGCCAGGTGTGATGTTTCACACTTTTAATCCCAGCACTTTGGAGTCAGAGGTAAGAGGATCACCATGAGCTCAAGGCCACCCTGAAACTACATAGTGTATTCCAGGTCAGCCTGGACTAGAGTAAGGCCCTACCTCAAAAAACCAAAAAAAAAAGAAAAAAAGAAAAAAAAGAAAAAAAAATGGCTCCATCGTCTTGTTTAAAGGATTTTAGCTAAAGACACATCTTAAAGTAATTGTAACATGATTCTAGCATAAACATGTGGAAGCATTTCTGGAGAGTGTGACCAGTAAGTCAATTTATATAAATTAATTTGATTTAGCAATGATTTTTTTTAATGTTTAGAAACAGTACAGAGCGTTTCCAACACAATGCTTGATACACTTGATATGGAAGACAATTTCTCTTTTAAGTTCCTTGGTTCATTTTTTTTTTCAGTTCCTAATGGAAAGAGATTTGAAATCTAACCAATCATTCTTCTGTACTAATTCCATTAAATCTTTGACTCCCCTAGTCGTGTTGATCAAAATATAGAAATTTGCAATCACATGACTTGCTTCTTGTATTAGTCAACTTCTTGTTGCTGGGACACAATGCCTGAAAAAAGTCAGTTTTAGGGAAGAAAGGTTTGCTTCAGTGGGCAGTTCCAGTTTGCAGTCCATCGTGGCAGTGAAGGCAGGAGCTTGAGGCTGCTGGTCACACTCAGTTCAGGGAGGAAGCAGAGAGTGTGAATGCTGGTCCTTAGCCAGCTTTCTTCTTTTCTATGTACCCTGCCCATGGTGCTACCCATCACTGGGTGGCTCTTCCCACTTTAGTGAAGCCAGTCAAAATAATCCCTCAAGAACTTTACAGAGAGGCTAACCTGATCTATATAATCCCTCACAGGTGATTCTAGGTATAAACTATCACACTTATACACCAATCAAATCCAAAAGCATCTTTCTGGAGGCAGGAAGTGGTTTTTCTAAAGGACATTTAGTCATTCTTACACATGTTGAATTTCCAGGAACTACTCTACTGTAAGCTGTGGAGTAGAAACCAGCCAGGCTCACTTCCACACATGGCAATAGAATGGCCAGAAGATTTAAGACAAAAAAATGGGAAAATCCCTCAAATATGATTCTCACATGCAATAGAGCTCTGAGGGAGGAATGAGAACCAGGCAGCATGTCTAGCATTCCAGACACAGAGTAGGGGCAAGGTCAGGGCCACAAGTTCTGCAGATGCTTTATGGAGTACAATTACCACTGCTACACTTCTGTGCGGGGAAGTGAGAGAAAGCCCTGCCACACTCACTGTTTTACATTATTATTTTATTATTGTTAGACATTTTAGTACTCTTTCAGTTAAAGCTTAACATTTAATGAAAGTAAATCAGTCTAGTGAGCTCTATGCTTCTGTTTATTTCATTAACTTATTACTTTATTCCCTTAATGAAAAAGTGGTATAATTTTTTGCAATGACTACATAATTTCAGAAACTTTAGCATGATGTTTCCTTCCTTTTATTATTTGTCTCCATTTACAAAATTTGAAAGCTTCTTTTATACATTAAGGAAACAAAAGGGTAAAGAAAAGAAGATGAATCGTAAATTGCTATTTAATCTATATGTACTGATGATGTCATAAACATCCTAAGGGTTGAATTACAAGTCTGTAATCAATCTCTCTTTCTATCTAGTATCTTCCAGAGAATAAATGAAGGCAGGAGGATTTAAATCTGAGTTTATTCAACAAGACTGACAACTGAATGTAAAGTGTTTCTGAAACTTTGCTAAATAAAACGACCACTTGCTGCTAAAACCAAATGAATTTGAAGCCTTTTCTATTACTATTGTGGCTAAACCCATTAGTTTCGTTTATGAAGACAAAGTAAAGATTTCAGATCTGGTACCCCCAGAACATCTGCCTTAACAGAATGTTAATATCTACGCTTGAAATTGTGTGAAGCACAGTTCTTTGAATAGGGTCTATAGTCTTGGATGGTTTTATTGCCTTGAAGGTTAAAGCACATTATAAATCAAGGACTTTTTATTTGGGGTGGTGATTTGATGTAAGATATTATCTTACTAGTTTTCAAATAATTGCTTACAACTTTTTAAGTGCCTTTAAATGCTTTGGTCTAATACAACAGTATCAGAAAGAAATGACAAATATTAGCATGAGCTATAGAAGCTATAGAAGAGAAGGCGGAAATGAAAAACTGTCTTGTGGAAGGACATGTGTGTAGTCCAATGGGTTAGGAACAGGTCTGGCTATCTCCTTTTGGAGCAATCCCCATGCTTGATCTACTCATCCTCTCATGACTCACACTCAACAATTACTCTTTGAGGGTTTTCTTGGCATAGCATGTTTATAATTATAAGTGCATGGCCTTTAAACAATAATAATTTCTTCAAATGAAGAAAGGTTTTTAAGGCATCTTGTGAAGCACTTTCAAACTAGAATTGTACCCTGTTTTATAATGACCCTCAAAATTTTTAGTGAGATGAAATCAAATCAGTGTAATTGTGAAAGTAATTATGTATCGAGTGGAGATGGAAGAGAATGTAAGAGACACTTCTATAATTGTATGCCCAAACTGCACTACACAGAGGGAGATAAGAATAGAGTTATAGGGTTGGAGAGATGGCTTAGCAGTTAAGCGCTTGCTTGTGAAGCCCAAGGACTCCAGTTCAAGGCTCGATTCCCCAGGACCCATATAAGCCAGATGCACAAGGTGGTACATTCATCTGGGGTTCGTTTGCAGTGGCTGGAGGCCCTGGTGTGCCCATTCTTTCTCTCTCTTTACCTCTTTCTCTCTGTGTCTGTTGCTCTCAAATAAATAAATAAAAATAAAAAAGAACAGAGTTATAGAGGGTTTATCTTCACACCTGTGTTTTCTCCTATACTGTACTCTTCTGTGTACTAGAGGACCCAGGCTTACTTGTCCTTTTAGTGTTCTAGGTAGTGTTGATAATGCTTCATACTATAATCTCCTGATACATGCTTCGTAAAGAAAGCATATTTTAATAAAGGACATATTCAGTAGTTGCTGCTAAATGAATTTCATCATAATGAGAATTAATGCGTAGTTAAAACATTATAGTATTTTTCACGGGCCAGGCATTATTTGAAGACTATGCCATTTAACTCATTCATTACATCATCCATATGTGATAAGTTCTCATATCATCTCATTTTATAGAGAAGGAAAATAGATAGGTGATTTATTAACCACATGACTTGTTCATGGTTCTGTAGTTAGTCATTTTCAAGCTGGGGTAATCAGGCTCTAAGACACATGTGTGTATCCACCACTATATTCTGTACCTTTCAAACCAAGAATAACCTCTTTATACACAAATTCACACATTAAATACACATATACCCAAGGCCATGTGAGATATTGTCTGATCATTCCAAAAGGTATATTTATTATTTTTAAATTTTATTTTTATTAGATATGGACATATTTAGTATGTAAAAAACACATGTTGGTAACATCCTTTCCCTCCTTCCTGCTTCTTTTCTGAAGAGTCCTTCCTCATTGGGGATGCAAGTCAATCCCATGGGGATTGTGGGTCATGCATTATGGGGGCAGTGATCAGTTATTGGGGAGAGGCAATGTCTCTGTACAAAGTGTCTCAGCTTGTGGCTCTAACAATCTTTCTGCCCCTTCTTCCACAAATTTCCCTGAGCCATGCTGGGAGCATTTTAAATCTACTTCAGTGATGAACACTTAGGATTTTTCTCATCAGTATTTTGTAATCTCCAATATATAGATTGAATGTTTTATTTTATTAGTATATATGAAATATTATTACTACATCCATTTTTAAATGTGCTTTTTTCCTTGAAATTAACTTCTTCATGCTCTTTTTGGGTGCACAGAAATTCAGTTAGTATTTGAGTATTGCTCATGTATCCTATTATTAAAGTACCTTATTATGTCTGAGTTGTTTGGTTGACTCTGATATTTTTCTTCATAAGTATTTATATGATCCGGAAATAAGTAACCATTCATTTGTTTTATTTCAGTCTTTCTACTTTTGTTTTACTTTCTTGCCTATTGCACAAGTTTGAATTTCCATATGTGGGCTGGAGAGATGGCTCAGAGGTTAAAGGTACTTGCTTGAAAAGCCTGATGGTAAGGTTCAATTCTCCAGTATCCATGTAAATCCAGACACACAAAATGGTGCCTGCTTCTAGAGCTTGTCTTTGCAGCAGCAGTAGACCCTAGCATGCACATGCTCTCTTTCCTCTTCCTCTGTCTTTCAAATGCGTTTTTTGAAAAAAAGCACTTCTAGGTGAATACAATAGTTGTGGATAACTGTTTTCTCTTTGTCTCCCCCTTTGAGGGGGAGTGTTTATGATCATATAGTATAATTATTAACTGTGGGATTTCTGTTTGTAGTTTCTATGAAAATGAGGTAAGCCTCCTCTGTTCTTATTGAAAGTCTCTGTTATGACCAGGTATTGGATTTGTTTAGGTGACTTTCTGTGTTGACTTAATCATAAATTCGTGATTGTTCTTGTTTTCCTATGTTTATGTTAATTGATCTTAAAGTATTAAAGCAACATTGCATGCCTTTCATAAATCCCACTACCTTTATGTATATATTTTATTTTTGTGCAATATTGGTGTTAGTTTTGTTGAATATTTGTGCATCTAAGTTCATAAAACTATTGATATTATTTTTTATAATCTGTGCTCAGTTTGGGTACTAAGATAAACACAGACTTATAAAAATCATGTAAAACTTGTACAAATTCTTATTTAGATGTTTGTTTGAATTATTCATGAAAACCATTTGGATGTTTATATTCATTTTAAATATGATTTGAAGAAATGAATTCAAGTTAATTCATAGCATTAGGATTAACAGATGTGTTTTATATTGGCCAGTTTTGTTATTTGTGGTACTTAAGGACTTGACAATTTTTAAGTGAGTTTTTATAGTATTCCCTCATCTTTTAAATTTGTAAAATTTATTTTTATTTATTTACTTATTAGAGAAAGGGACAGAGAGAGAGAGAGAAAATGGATTCTCCAGGGCCTCTAGCCACTGCAAACGAACTCCAGACATATGCTCCACCACGTGCATTTGGCTTACATGGGTACTGGGGAATCAAGCCTTGAACCAGTGTCCTTAGGCTTCACAGGCAAGTACTTAACCACTAAGCCATCTCTCCAGCCCCTTAATCCCCCCTCCATTTGGGGGGGGGGGTTCGAGGTAGGGTTTCACTCTAGTCCAGGCTGACCTGGAACTCACTCTGTATTCTCAGGGTGGCCTTGAACTCATGGTGATCCTCCTACCTCTGCCTCCTAAGTGCTGGGATTAAAGGCGTGCACCACCACACCCTCCCTTATCTTTTTAATGGCAAAAGAGTCTGTAGTGGTAACTTCAATTTCATTTCTGATATTGGTGATGTGATACTCTTTATTTTCATATTTGTCAGTCTTTCTGAAGGAGATTTTATGGATTTTATTAGTTTTGCAAAAAACTAGAGTATTTCCCTTGATTTTTCTCGATTCTTTTATTTTAATTTAAATTATATCTACTTTTTACAATTACCATTTATGTTGGTTTGATGGTATATGTCTCCTGTAGCCTCAAATATATGTATTTGGCTCTTTTCAGTTTATTGCATGAAGTTACACTTGTCCAAGTTAAAAGCAGACCTCAAATGGTTACATTATATAAGCTGTGAGGTTTTTAAACTTGTGACAACGAACAGAAGGGACATTCTATTCATTGCAAGGAAATCCTCACTTATACTTCAGAGAGCCACAAGCACTTCAAACCCATGAACCTTCAGCTGATGGTCCTTAGCCAGTCCAGTCTCTATTAGGAACTGGCATATGTTCTTGTGCTGGTCACCCTGTAGCTGAATCTCTTCTCCATATTCTGGATGTTCAATTACAGTACCATTGCAGGCAAATTTCTTTTTTGAACGCCTTCTCTAGTTTCTTTCTTTCAGCGATCCCTCGGGCAGTAGTCAGGGTCTTCCTGCCGTTCCTCTGTTGAATTCTTATATGGATATAATCCTCAGTGCGGACAGGAAGCAGGTCATCACCCTTACTTGCATCAGCAAAGGGGTCGAAAGAGTGGAGGTTCTAGATAGCGAACATACCATACGATTCCTTTTCCTTGGTGGAAACAGCCTGCGGAAGGCGACTGCGGGGCAAGGCGGGCAGCGGGGACAGAGCATGGGGAAGCGAGGAGACTCCAGGGGTTGTCAGCTGAGTCCTCAGCGGTGGCTCACTGACTGGGGCGCCTCAAATATATTTTTCACCAAGTTTCCTACTTAGTCCCCAGCAGGCAAAGCCCTAAGGGAGGAGGTGTGTCACTGGGAGCAGATCTTGAGTCCCCACCTTGCGTATGTTCAGAGCCAATTTGAGCTATGCCTATTGTCTCTCGTCTATGAACGTAAGGTGAGGTGTACCAGCTTTGTCCATTGTGATGAAGCATGCCCTGGAATCTGTAAGCCTGAAGTAAATCCTTTCCTCCCATAAGCTGCTTCTGGTCAGTTGCTTTGTCCCAGCAACGAGACTGTAACTGCAACACCCTTCTGTCTTCATTTTTGTTTTGTGTTTATTTTCATTTATTTATTCATTACCTGGAGGTAGTAACATATTTTCTTAAATTAGAGACAATTCTCTATTTCTCATGTAATGATTTAATGCTATATATTCCGCTGCTGGAACTGTTTAGGGATGGCCACATATTTTGATTAATTACGCTTTATTATTGCTGTGCAAGAGAGCTATTGATTTTTGTTAAGTTAATTTTGTATCCTGCTACTTTGCTGCAAGTATTTGTCAGCTCAAGGTGTTTTGGTGTTGGAGTTTGAGTGGTTTGTACGTCCTTTCTATTTCCTTGAGATTTCTTCTTTGACCTGGGAACCATTTAGCAGTGTATTGTTTATTTTCAGTATATCCATTTTTTCCTTTTTGTTAGTGACTTATAATTTGGTTTCCTTATGGTCAGATAACGCTTTCTGTAAGGTTCTAAGTCATATGTACCATCTATCTGTAACCTTCTATCTATATCTCACCTATTTATACTGACCATCTATAATTTATCTATCATGTATCATATTCTAGTATCTATAATATATAGCTATCATATGTACTAAATATCTGTCATCTATCTACCTACTTACTATCTACCTACCTATCTATTTAGAATAATTTGTCTATTATCTATATAACCTATCACCTGTAAGCTAGAATGTGTCTGTCACCAAACAACCATCACCTGTATCCTCTAGCTATCATGTATTTATCCATATCTATCTATCCATATGAATTTACCTATTTGACCATAATCTATTAGCTATACTCTATCAACTTTCTATCCATTTCTGACCATCTATAGTCTGTCATGTGTCTATCACCTAACATTATCTATATCTACATCTACCTACCTATGTGTCTATCATCTATAACCTATCATCTATTTATACTGACCACCTACAATCTATCATGTATCAATCACCTAACATCTATTCTCTATATTGATTATCTATCAATCCATCTATTTGTTTTATAGCTTGTGTTACTCTAACCCAATATATTTTATAGCAATAGTTACTCTAATCCAATAAAAGGTCTATGAAAATTTGAAAAAAATTGGTATACTCATGTTCACTGAAATATGTATACCAATTAGATTTTCTTAAATGACTGGGTTTTGGATCTTCTATATCCTTGTCTACTTTCTGCCCTATAACACTATCGGTTGCTAAGAAGAGATTATATCATGCCTCTAGGAATTTCTTTTACTCAATTTTATCTAGTGTCAATACAGCTACTCTTCTTTTTTACATTTTTTTGTGCAATATAACCTTTTCTGTTCTTTTACTTTCAACCTACATATGTGAATGAATTTGAAGTGATTTCTTATAAGTGACGTGAAATTAAGCTATGGTTTAATATCTGTCTCTTACTCCTATCCTTCTGAGATTCTTGTGATATGAATAGTGGACATTTGTCTACATTCCCACAGATTTCTGACACTCTGTCATTTTTTTTTCCAGTCTGTTTATTTCAGCTCTTCGGATGGAGAGGATGTTATGGATCCTTCCTTGGGCTCTCTGATTCTGTCACTGCCATCCCCAGTTCTACACGTTCCTTCCTGCATTGTCTTGTCAGCTCTGTAATGCCCAATTTCATTTATGTCACTTTTATTTTTAGCTAGAATGTCATACTTTTTTAGGTTTTATTTTCAGGTAAGTTTATATGCTTGTCGATACAGTTTTGTTATACATATTTTAAATTCCCTGTCAACATCTCAGTGTTGCCACTTACTTGAGTTTCTTTCTTTTTTCATAAAGTTTGGATTTCTGGAGTTTTAGTATTTTGGAATTTTGCCTGATATTTCAGAGGACTGATTCCTTTTAATTCCCAACAAGTGGCCACAGTGTTTATGTTTAGAGGACATACCTGTGTCTACTTTTGTGAAAAGGAATTTGAATGATAACTTTAACTTTTAGATACTTTGCATCATCGTTCTGGTTTGTTTTCTCTCTTAAAATTTCCTTTATTTTTTAAAAATTGTTTATTTATTTACTTTGTGTGTGTGCACCACGGTCTCTTACCACTGTAAATGAGTGCCAGATGCTGTATCACGTTTTGCCCTCTTGAAAGATGAAGAACTGGAGTTTGATGCCTCTTCTGTCATTTGGCACCTTAGCTGTCTGTCAACACATTTAGAGAGAGTCTGATACATTACTGTATTAAGGTTGTGTCATTTTATTTATAATTTATAATTTATAATTTTTATTTATTTATATTTTAAGTTTCTTTTCTCTTTTATATTCTCATTTCTTTTCTTATATAACTGTCGAAAAGAATATGAAGCACATTTTCTTCTCCATGAATCTACACATTAGAATTCTAATGGTTCATAATTCAGGTGAAATTATTATTTACAAATTGATTTAAGCATAAATTGGACATAAGACACAGACTACTAAAACATTTCACCTAGCTGATTGCATAAACATGATCATTTTTTATATTTTTTATTAAGGACTTAAATAATACATTTATTTCATAGTTAAAATAACTATTCTCTTTAGGTTTTAACTCAGTTTTATTAGAACAATAATGACCATTTAAATCTTTTGGTAAGTGTACATTCTGTCTATAATATGGGGAATAAGGGGAAGCTTGTGTGACTTATGGTTCTGTTACTAATAATGAACTTTACAGGAAGTAGGAAGCTTGCAGTATTGTGTTCTTACTCTTCACACCTCCCCTCCCCAATGGCTAGTTCATTATTCTCTCTCTGCCTCTGTAAAATTAGCTAGTGATTCCTTCACAGGGAAGAATGCCTAAGATTTCTAATTTTACTCTAATTTAGTGAAATTCATCCTGTAATCCTTACCTCTGTAATGCTTGATTAGGAAGTATGAATGTAGAAAATGGAAAGAAAAACTATAGAGTGAAAGACACTCTGAACTTTATCTAGCCCCAACATTGCCTGTCTTCACCAAAGCTAAAGTTGAGAGTTAAAGAAAAGTCAGCCAGTGTGTAACAATGTTTTGATAGTCCTGTTTCTGAACCAGCGTGTGTGTTTGACTTAAGACATTTTAAACTTGCTGCCAAAGACAATGACCCATCTTAAGCCCCTGAGCAGAACCTTATTCAAATAAGTAATTCAAGCAAAATTCATTCAGCGACTGGTTTAAATTATACCCTGAATTTTCCATACAAAACTCACAAGTACTGATATTTTGTTATATTTATTAACTGACTCATCACTCCTACTGCGCTTTGTGTGTGGCAGCTATTGATTGATGTATTCCATCAAAAATCAATGGTACAAAATATAGGCTGTCATTCGGGATTATCACAGAGTATGTGTGACTAGGAAATAGCTTAGGATACCTAAGATCTTGGAATATTCTATATCTTGATGGTTGTGCTAAATACCTGGATGTTTTATTTGGTCTAAATTTATTGAGTTGAACCATTATGGGCAATATCTTATTCTTTAATAAAACCCTTTCATACAGCAGTTGTGAATGCCATCATATATCATCACATATACAATATATTTGATTTGAAAACTATAAAACAAGCTATGCATCAGTGTTTTTTTTTTTTTTTTTTTTTTGGCCTGGCCTAGGTCTATAGGTATATCATGTAGGTAAACAGTATCAAACACTGATTGGTGTTGAAACAATTCTTTGTTACACATAAGATTTGATCATTTATTAAAGTTGAAAGAAAATTTTCACATTAATGAGATGTATGTGATTTTTTCACAACAAATTAAATATATACCAAATATTTGATATTGCAGGACATAGAACATCTTCCATGTTTCTTAGAGTTTATCAATATTGTGATTTTTATAGTTGTTAATCCTGAGAAGATTGTGTCACAAATATGTAGTACAACATAGTGGCAGTACTTTGAGGACCATCTCAGAAATTGTTGGAAAATTCTTTTCTAACCCCAAGGCAAAATTCATTCCATGATTTTATGCAATTCAAGCATAAATCTTTTAAAATCAAATATACAAAGTCATACAATTCAAAGATCTACTAGAATTTGATGTATTCATGCTGAGGAACGATGGTAGGAAGATGTTGTCTTTTTCTCTGTAATTAAATTAAGGTATGTGCTGTATGTGGTGGCACTTGCCTTTAATCCCAGCACTCAGGAGGCAGAGGTAGGAGGATCGCCATGAGTTCGAGGCCATCCTGAGACTCCATAGTGGTTTCCAGGTCAGCCTGAGCTAGAGTGAGACTCTACCTTGAAAAACCAAAAAAAAAAAAAAAAAAAAAAAAAAAAAAAAAAAAAAAAAAAAAAAAAAAAAAAAAAAAAAAAAAAAAAAAAAAATTAAAGTATATGCAGTAAAATCATTGAAATTTATAGCACACAGTAGGATCTCAGATAAGGTGTTTCAGGCACTGGCTCCTGTGCTGTATGGTGTGAGGTCATGTGCAGGCTGCAGTGGAGTCACACAATACAACATAGGTGAGTTCTGCCAGAACAACTTTGAATTCATTGTGTGCTGATTTTGAAATATCTTTCGGTCATTTTGTATTGAGAAACTGGATTAGAGAGGGCAAGTAAATAGTCTAGATTGGCTGTCAAATAAAATACAAGAAATACAGCTGAATTTGGCTTTCAAATATTGAACCAGTATTTTGTTTCATATAAGTATGTTTTAAAGTTCATGGACACACTTATAATAAAAATGGGGCTGGAGAGATGGCTCAGTGCTTAAGGGTGCTCACTTGTAAGGCCTGACAGTCCAGGTTTGCTTCCTCCAGCAGCCACATAAAGCCAGATGCACAGAGTGGCTCATGCATCTGGAGTTTGATTACAAGGTCAGTGGAGGGAGTTTCTGGTGCACACCCCCTCACTCTCCTTGCATATGCAATAAACAATTTTTTTTAATTTAAAAAATGTAGTTAACTAGGTATTGTGCAAATCTGGTATATTTTCCTGTTAAATAGGGAAGCCACAACCATAAGCCACTAATGAGTATTGTCGTTTCTTCTAGTTAAAAACATACAGTGTTTTCCAGCTTTTTGAAATGCCTTTTATTTTCCTTGGAATATTGTCAAGCTGCTAAGATTTTTCTCTGGGTAGAAAAAGTTAAAGACATGTTTTAAATTAGAAAAGGAAGGCAACCAGACTCAGTTTTCAAGAATTACTCAGGTGAATTAAGCAGGAGATAAAATGAGAATAAAATTACTGCATTATGACTCTGACAATTTCATTAATTTAATATTGCACAGCATTCCAAAATCAAATAACAGCCATTTAAACCCCTTATGACTAATGCATTAATCCTACAGGTACCTTTGACTATATCCCTGCAGTTGATTGAAGTCTTAGCATTTATTACTGCTTTCTCACAGCTATCAGTTTTGATACACATTTGGATGAAGGGACATTTTTGCATTCAGATCTCAACCCCAGCCATGCAAGCCAATCTTTTCCATGTGAGTAGAGTGTTTACTCGTTGGTAGCACCTTTTCAGCTGTGTCTATCAAGGAGTGTATGCATGTAATACTTTTGGAAAATCGGATGGGATAAAAGAAAGATCCTGATTAGACAAAAAGCTAATAACTGAGTTTACTAACACACTACAATGTGCAGCTTGGAGAGAGAGCGAGAGAAAGAGAGAGGGAGAGCGATAGAGAATGTTCATGCCTCTTTCTACCACAAGTAAACTCCAGATATATGCTGTACCATTTCGTGGCTTTTCATGGATACTGAGAAATTGAACCTGGACCAGCAGGTTTTGCAAGCAAGCACCTGCAACCACTGAGCTATCTCCCAACCAGAAATTTAATGATACTCAATTACCAAGTTAGGGTTTTTTGAGCAAATATTTTGATGAATAATCTTATGGTGTCACAAAATTATTAAGTACATTTACTTGTTAATGTTATATTTGTTATATTAATAAAATCTCCAAATCATCTCTATAATTGGATACTTTTTTCAAATAATATAGTCATGCATTATTCTCTTATTTAAAAAAGGTAGTATTGCTGGCTGGAGAGAATGCTCAGTGGTTAAGGCAGTTCCCTGAAAAGCCTAATGATCTGGGTTTGATTTCCCAGGATCCATGTAAAGCCAAATACACAAAGTACATCTGGACCTAAATGCTTCTGGGATTCATTTGCAGTGGCTAAAGGCCCTGGCATGCTCATTCTCTCTCTCTCCTTGTAAATTATATAAATACGTACATCATATATATATAAATTAGCATGTAAAATAAAGGTCACAAAACTAAGCCAAAGTTTATTTTTTTTTATTTGGCTATAAATTTTATTGCATATTACTATCAAAATGTCAAAAAATCCTCCCAATTAGATGAGATGTCAGCTCATTTGTTCTGCTGAGCCACAGTTCTTCGCCAGGCCACAAGAAAGAAAGTAGAAAAGGAGGTAATCTTTATTTAATCCTTTAAACAAGACTATGACCAGCTGACAGGAAAAACAAAAGCAAAATTCAATGTCTAAGAAATATCCCATTAGTAAATGGTCATAATGGAATGGGAAAAGAAGGAAAATTGATAATACCACTGTACTTTAAAAATTTTGGAAGCATAAATGTTAAAAAAGTGAGAATAGGCATAAAATCAAGGATGTATCCATTACATTTTTCATTTCTGTGACCAAATACTTGAGAGAAGCTATTTAAAGGAGAGAATGATTGTGGCTTACAGTTCCGTGGGTATATAGCACATACAGCAGGGAAGACATGGAGACAGGAATGTGAGGCAGCTGGTCACAATGCATCTGCATTCAGGAAGCAGAGAGAGCTGACAGGAAGCAGAGCTGAAACACCTGAGCCCTCGGGGGACATTTTCACATTCAAACTGCAACAGAGTGGTACCCACTGTTAGCCTTGTTATTAATTTCTATTTGCAAAAGGCTCAAAACCCACTGAACTTGAATCTCTGAATAGAATTTACTAGCTGGCTTATTCTATTTTGTAAAGGTACAAATCTTACAACTTCTAGACCAAATCCCTCGCTAGGTATGCAGTAACATATCCTATATATATAAGGCAAAAAGAATTTACATTTTGGGGTGAAGAGATATATTTAGAATATTTCTCATTAGCTAATAACATTATAGAAATATAAAGCTATCTCATTAATGTCTTTGATCTATTTTGAGTTCATTTGTATATAGGTTTTTTTTTTTTTTTTTTTTTTGGAGCAGAACCAGTTTCCCCAAGAGCTCTTGGTAATGAGACTATGTTTTTACAACAGATGATTTTTTTCTGGGTAATTTTGTCCATGATCAGAATGGCTGTAGGTGGATAGGGTTAACTGTAAAATGTTATACTGCACAGGGTAACTACAATGAGTACAGTGGGAAAGTCTATGTTTGAATCATTGAATTTTCTAAATTGAAACAATGATACTATCTTTCTCTTTTTAGCATGCAGGAAACCAAAATGGGTAGTAAAGAGTGTAAGTAAGTGAAAGTTTTTGAATAAATATTACAGACAGTCACGTGCATTTTTCTTTCAGTGTTCTACATATTCCTCTTGCTGTGACACCAATTTCAGTCACTCTGCAGCCTGGAGTGAACTGCTATGCTTGACATCCGCTAGTTTTGACAGCTTTAACACACGTCATTGACTGTTTAGTTAAAAGGACATTTGATTATACACACATAAAGCCTTTAATATTTTTCTCTCATGGAAATAGAGCACAAGTAGGTATGTCATGGTTAATTTTCAGGAAATGGCTAGTACGACTACAGGCATGATTCATGTTTAAAGCTTGTATAGATCAAAAGGCAAGAATATGACCTCAACCTTTTGTTCAATGTAAATATTTTTATTTACCAAGTCAGAAATAGTATCTATACCTAGAATTGACATAACAGCTACACATGCGTATTCTTTTTGTCTTTCATTTTTCTTTTCTTTGCTCCCTCCCCCCACCCCCACCCCTCTCTTTTTTTTTTTTTGAAGAAAGTTCTCCCTGTACCCTAGGTTGACCTGAAATTTGCTATGTCGTCTCAGGGTGGTCTTGAACTCATGGTGGGCCTCCTACCTCTACCTCTCCAGGGTTGGGATTAAAGGTGTGCACCACCATGTGGTTTACACTGAATTTTCACAGGTGTTCTGCGCTCGCTATGCAATGTTGCCTGCGCCTTGCTGATGTGACAAAGATGACTTGTCAGCGCTGAGCACAGGGCTTTCTCTTCCTCTCACCATCTTGATGAGTCTTGGGGATTCCAGCTACTCACTGCCATCCGTCAAAGAAAAAGAAAAGAAAAGAAAAAAACAAAGAACTTCTTTTATAAAAAGTGTCGACAGGGTTGGAGAGATGGTTCAGTGGTTAAAGAAACTTGCCTGCAAAGTGAAAGGACCCAAGTTCAATTCCCCAGTATCCATGTAAAGTTAGATTCACAAATTGGTGCATTTGTCTGTAGTTCCTTCGCCGTGGCTAGAGAGCCTGGCGTGCCCATTTTCTCTCTCCCTCTCTCTCTTCCTTTCTCTGTTTTCCTCAAAATAAACAAATAAATGAAAAATAAAATAAAGTAATGTAGACAGCATTATATTAATCAATGGGCATAAACATATACATTTCATAGGTGATTTGATGGGCTCAGTATATCCATTTAGCCAATGAACAGAGTCAGCTTCCCCTTCGGGCCAATGTTCTTACAAACCATAGGTTTTCAACTCAGTTTTCAGTACCAGGCATGAATGCCCTCTCACTAAGTGGGTCTCAAATCCAGCTAGAGGGCTGGAGAGATGGCTTAGCGATTAAGGCGCCTGCCTCCTAAGCCTAAGAACCCGGTTCCAATCTCCAGCGGATCCAATCTCCAGGTCCCACGTTTAACCAGATGCAGTGACGCTAGGGCGCAATGCCGCACTTGACCACAAGGGGGAACACACATCTGGATTTCGTTCACAGCAGCTGAGAGACTGCTGGCACACCCATTCTCTATCTGTCTCCCTCTCCCTCTCTCTCTGTCTGTCTCTCTCTGTGTCTCTCTCAAAAATAAAAAAAAAATTAAAAAAATTCAAATCCAGTTAGATAACCATTGGTTATTTCTTTATCTTATGTGCTACTTTTGCACCCACAGGCTCACCTCGACTTGCTGAGTGTAGCTTACATGATCCACTGCTTGTTAAAGCTATTGATGATTTTTTTCTTGCCCAGCAGCCTATGTAACACTATCCAGCCCTGTAGCAGCTAGACAGCATAGAAATGCTTCATAGACTGTCTCCTAATTAAACTATTGTCGGGATTAGATGGTGGTGATGGGTTTTTAGATGGACATGACAGTGTATCATTTTCCTCACAGCACATTGCAATTACATTACTGTGATACTAGCAAATGACTTGGGAAATTTAAGAAAATAAATGAGTATCAGAATCTTGTTTCCTAACCCTAGGTATGTATCAGTTTCATTTGGAGTCTATCAAAACTACCTATTTTTTTTAAAAAAAAATGTTTTTAAATTTATGTTTATTTATTTATTTAAGAGAGAGAGAGAGAGAAAAGGAATGAGAGAATGGGTGTGCCAGGACCTCTAGCCACTGCAAATCAACTCCAGGCACCTATGCCACCATATACATCTGATGTGGGTTCTGGGGAATTGAACCTGGGTCCTTAGGCTTTATGGGTAAGTGCGTTAACCACTAAGACATCTCTCCAGCCCAAAACTACCTAGGTTTAAAATCCAGAATGAGAAATCACTAACTCAGTTAGTCTGGGGTGAAGTATAGGCATCTCTGTTTTCAACAGGTTTGACTTAGTCCATTGCAACTGTGATCACAAAATACCATAAATGGAGCAGCTTATAAAAAACAAACCTCTCTGCTCTACAGCTCTGGAAACTGAGACGTTCCAAGTTAAGATGCTAACAAATTCGGTGTATGATGATGGACCATTGAACATTTCAGGAAAATATATATATATATCTTCTTGCTGTGTCTATGTCCCTGATGTGGTCTGAGAGGTAGCTAGCTCTCCAGTGTATTTTAGAACAGCAATGACCCCATTCACAGATGTTCTGAGTTCAATATCTCTCCAAACCCTCATCTTCTTACTAACACTTCATTAAGGATTTGTCCTTAGCATATGATTTTTTAAATTTTTTAAAAATTTTTTTGAGAGAGAGAGAGAGAGAGAGAGAAGGGATAGCATGCCAGGGCCTTTCAGCCACTGAGAACAAACTCCAGACATGTGCGCCCCCTTGTGGGCATGCATAGCATTGCATGCTTGAGTCACTGGTGTGTCTGGTCTACGTGGGATCTGGAAGATTCTAACAGGAGTTCTTAGGCTTCGCAGGCAAGTGCCATAATGGCTAAGCCATCTCTCCAGCTCCAGCATATGAATTTTGAGATGATACATATTCACACTATTAGCAGGTTGTCAGGTTGATTTTAACACAGAATCATGGTTGAGAACTAGAGTGGAGTTCAGATAAAGGAAAATGGAAATAAATCAGTGGGTAATATACCAACGAAGAAATAGTTGAAGCCAACATGATAGTAAAACAATGCTGCTCTATAATTCACAGCTGATATAATAAAATAACATGAGGACATAAAAATATGCACTAAAAATAAAACTAAAACTGCTTGTTTGTATATGACATGCTCATTTACATCAATAATCTCCAAGGACCCAACAACAGCAAAAAAAAAAAAAAAAAAAAAAATCACAGGAAAAATCCTGGATGTAGCAGGAGCATTAGTGAAGCTGGGGGATACATTGTTAATATACAAAAGCCAACAATATCCCCACATTCCATTAATGACTAAGAGGAATTGAAGTTAGAAATGTACCACACTTACACTGCCATCATCCAAGGTTTACTACTTTGAAATAAATCTAGTAAAATGTGTGCCAGATCTATATAAGGAAAACTGTAACTCTGTAATGAACTAAATCGAGGAACTAAATAAACGAGGAGTATTCTATGTTAATGGATAGGCAGGTTCAATGATTTTGAAATATCAACTTTTCCCAACTTGATCTGTAGATTTAATACAACCCCAAATGTATTACCTTTCCTATAGCTGTGATAAAATATCTGATGAAGGCAACTTATGGGAAGAGTTTCATTTAGCCTCATAGTTTGAAGAGATGAAGCCTGTTATGGTAAGGAAGGCATGGCAGTTAGGAACATGACATGGCTGGTCACGTTATAACTTTAGTTCGGAAGCAAAGAAAGATGTAGATCAGTGCTCCCACGTGCTTTTTTTCTCTTTTATTCAGCCTGGGACCCCAGCACATTATGTGACGCCATCCATCATTTAGTGCAGCTCTTCTCATTTAAACCTCTCTAGAAACATCCTCATAGACACGCCAAAACATATCTCTTAGGTGATTTCAAATATAGTCAGGTTGACAATGAAGATTAATCATTACAGCAAATTAATTCCAGCAACTAAGTGGTTCTCACATTTGTAGATGCCAAACACCCAGACCAAGTTGTATTTAACAAAAGAATGAAAGAAACTCAATGGGGCTGGAGAGATGGCTCAGCAGTTAAGGTGCTTGGGGGCAAAACCTAACAACCTTGGTACAAATATATTTTTGAGCAAATATCACTGCAACAACAGCGCATATATATTTTAAAAACTCTGAATCCAGATAAAGTATTTACCTCTTTCACAAAAATCGCTTCAAAATGTCTCATAGATCTTAATGTAAAACAAACCTGTGAAGCTCCAGGAGATAGCATTAGAGAAAACTTAGATAACCTTGAAAATGGTAATTGACGTTTTGAGTGTGTGTTTATATGTTTGTGTGTGTGTTTGTCTTGTGTGCACACGTGAACATAGAAGCCTAAGGACAAGATCAGGCATTGCCTTTAGGGAAGCTGTACACTCCCTTTACAAGATACAGTCTCCCATTAGCGTTCAACCCACCAATTGAACAATACTGGTTAGCCACCAAACTTCAAGGATTCTCCTGACTCCACCTCCTCAGAGGTACACAACATCACACCTAGAATTTTATGTGGGTTTTAGGAATTGAACTCAGACCCTCATGCTTGCAAGCACTTTACTCACTGTGCTCTGTCCCAGTGATGGGAGTTTCAGATAGAAAACCTAGTGCAAGATTGATAAAAGAAAAGAAAAAAGATCAATAGGGCCAGAGGAATTGCTTAGTGGTTAAGGCACTTGCCTACAAAGCCAAAGGATCCAGGTTCAATTCACACAAGCCAGATGCACAATGTGGCATATATGTCTGGAGTTCATATGCAGTGACTGGAGGCCCTGGCATGCCCATTCTCTCTATATACATCAGTCTTTCTCTCTATATCTCTATATAAATACTTTAAAAAATGATCACTAAAGAAGATTTCATCGAAATTTGCCAATTTTCTAAGAATGAGTAAAAAGTATGTTCAGGGCAGAATGTTCATGAAAAATCTATGTACCTACCTCCCAACAACACTTAAAGCTACTCTGAAATTACATTAACACTAGTCTAAAATAATTGCCTTATAACAAATGAATAAATAACATTACAATGTTTTCCTTAATATTATTAGTGATTAAAAAGTTAGGTGATAAGCATGAGTATTTTCTTTATAACTACTACTTTTCAGAAGACATTAAACTGCATTTAGCAAATAAGTAATTAATGAAAATTATGTTAATTTGGAAAATTGTTCATATGTGCCATTTAGATTTTATAATATAATTACTTTCTAGAGTGAAATTTCTCATACACTATTAAAGGATTTTGGTTGTTTTTCTGCTTTAACTAAGGCATTAGTCATTCAATACAATTTCAGGGTAGAATTTCAGACTGGTAAAATATAGTTTAGTTTCTTCTAGAATAGCCATTGGATCCTCTAGTCAAAGCTATGGTGTACTTAGACAATTGAACATAATTGATCGATTAAAGAAATAAGCTACCAAGCCATCAAAGGGTCATGGGGAAACCTTAAGTGAATATCATTAAGCAAAAATAGCAAATAAAAAAAAAAGCTGTGTATATTGACCTTGTTTAAATGATTGGAACACATGGAGTAAGTGCTCTTGCATCCAGGATCACAGGCGGGAAACCTTAACAGATTCTCACTTGGTTTCCTGTCTATAAGCTTGGAAAATAGTCCATGTGTAGACATACATACATACATACATGCATACATACATACATACATACTTACATCCATACATGTGTGTGTGTGTTCTCTACTCTTCCCTTGTAACACTAATGGCTACATGGGCTAGAATATTCTTGCTACCATAACATTCTATTTTTCTTTGGTTGTTGTGCGTGTGTGTGTGTGTGTGTGTGTGTGTGTGTGTGTGTGTGTAGGGGCAGGTATGTGTACAAGTGTGTGTGCATATATATGTACATGCTTGTGGATGCCAGAGGACACCCTAAGGTATCATGCTCAGGTATGCTGTTCATATCTTTGATATGGGGTCTCTCACTGGCCCAGAGCTAACTATAATTAAGCTAGTACAGCTGGCCAGTGGGGTCACAAAATTCTCCTATCTGCCTCCCCACCACTGGGATTACAGCTGTATATCACTACACCTGGCATTTTAAATGGATACTGAGGCTTGAACTCAGATCTTCCTGCTTATGGGCAAGTACTTTATTGACTGAGCTATCACCTTAGCACCCCAATTTGTAGTTTGCTAAATACTTCACAAATAATACATAGGAAACATTTTCTGAATTAAGGAACAGGTGTGTGATCTACCATATAAATGGCTATGCAATTGCTAAATATTCAAAGTAAGACAAATATTTAAATGGGTTGACCATAATCTTTTTTCTATTATAACCACAGAAATTATAACTATACTTCAATGTTCAACATGAAGACCATCTACCTAATTTACTAGATATAAGATGAATAAATAAAAATGTATATTAAATGAATGTAAATAATACTTATTTATAAGATAATATTAAATAAATATTTTATTTGAATTTGGTTCTAGTAATGCCTATGATGCTTATAAGAAAATTTATAGGAACACATTAATAACTGGAGCATGAATCTAATTAACATCATGCAGGATGGAGGAATTTAATTGGAGATGGAATACAACCTCAGTAGAACATGGCTAAAGTAATCACTAGATGTAAAAGGCGAGATCTTTTGCCAGCTACCCACCTACACTTCCACACAAAGTAGTTACTTCTGCTAGAATTTCTTATCACAAAGATTGGTATATATGATTGAGGGACATTTGTTTTATGTTACACTATTATTCTATATATTAATTGACAGGTATGTCATGTAATTATGTTTCCTCAATCTGTAGTTTACATTCATATTTCCTTATCTTGTTCTTTAAAGTCAAATTTTTAACCTTTGTAGTAAATTCTGTCATAACTTCATGATTCTCATTTTGATTTCTCAGGAGCTAGAATCTTCTCATTTCCCCCCTTGATCCTGTTAATTAGTTTGTCAACTTAATTGCTATTTTGAAAAATCACCTTTCAGCATTATGGATAGTCTCTTATTTTTTTCATTCTGTTTCAGAGATTTTGACTCACATTTTGACTGCTTCTGACTGAGTTAAATTTACTCTTTTGTCCTATGGGGTTTTAAGGTGGCAAATACTATAGATCATTGGTTTTAAATCATTCATTCTTCTTTTATGAAATGACCACAAATTGCTTAAAATTCCCTTTGTATATCCATATTGTGTTTTCAATTTCTTTTAGTTGAAGATATTTCTAGATGTTCAATGTGATTTCATCTTTGACCTATAAAACTGTGTTTTCAGATGAGGTTGGGTGTGTTCAGAGTGGTACGACCATAGACATGTAGCTGTTTTCTAATTTCCAAACTTTTGTAGACTCTACAAAGTTATTTGTATTTTCTTATTAAATATCTTTGTCATGGGAGTAATCTTTCTAAATTTATTGATTCTTGGTGGCCTAATGTATACTTTTAAGGAATGTTAAGTATGCATTTAGACATAAAAGTTTTGCTTTTTGAGGATTGGTTAACATGTACATAGTATGTGTTTTGTTTTTGTGTAATCCCTATATTGTGTAAACTTTTAGTTTTAGGTATTAAGAAATTAGCATTCAGATTTCCTTAGCAGGCTTGCCAATTTTGTTCTATATAATGTGAAGTTATATTATCATCTGCCTGTGAACTCAATTATGCATGCAAATGCATATGTGATTTTATTAGATATTTCCAATTGCCTCTTTAGAAGTGATAAGTCATTTTGCATCCAGTCTGCATTATGTGAGGCTGTTCACTTCTTCTCAAAGCTCACCAAAAGAGTAAAAGCAAGTTCTTAAAATCCTGTCTATGTGAAAGATGAGAAAAGGACATATCGGAATTATTTTAGCCTGTGTGTCTCCTCTCTGTATTTTCCTATCATTGTGAGTTTTTTTTTTTTTTAATGAATTTAGGATATTAATCCTTAATCTGTGGTCTATGATATGAGTAATTTCTCCCAGTTTGACCTGTCATTTGTCTCTAACTATAGTGTTTTTTGTCTTTAAAATATCATTGTTTTAAAAGTGCCATTTTTTCTTTTTTTTGGAGAGAGACACAGAGAGAGACAGAGAGAGAGGGAGAAGAAGACAGAGAATGGGTGTGCAAGCAGCCTCTCAGCTGCTGTGAACGAACTCCAGATGTGTTCTTGCATCACTTTGCATCTGGCTAAACGTGGGACCTGGAGATTGGAACTGGCATTCTTAGGCTTAGCAGGCAGGTGCCTTAACCGCTAAGCCATCTCTCCAGCCCACATTTTTTATTACATATAGTATTTCTGAAAAAAAAAATGAATTCCAGATTGTGCATACCATATGTTTTCTTTTCCTTTTCCTTTTCCTCTTTTCTTTCTCTTTCTCTCTTTCTTTCTTTCTTCTTTCTTTCTTTCTTTCTTTCTTTCTTTCTTTCTTTCTTTCTTTCTTTCTTTCTTTCTTTTTTTGGTAGTGTTTTTCTCTAGCCCAGGCTGACATTGAATTTACTATGTAGTCTCAGGGTAGCCTCTAACTCATGGTGATCCTCCTACCTCTGCCTCCCAAGATTAAAGGCATGTGCCACCATGCCGGGCTCACCATAAGTTTTCTTTTAGTATTTCTATGGTTTCATTTTTTACATACAGATCTCTGATCCAGTTTGAAATGTATTCTTTTACACAGTTTGGCAATAGATCAAAGTTCCTTTTGTCCATGTTGCTTTACATCAGTTACTTGAGATAGTATATAATAGCATTTTTACATGTAGTTGAGCTTATTTCTGGAATTTTTATTCTGTTCCATTGACAAGTCTCTTAGTTGTTCATATCACAACTCGAAAGCAAGAAGATATGAATTGAGACACTAAGCTGGTGTGGTGGTTTGATTCAGGTGTCCCCCATAAACTTAAGTGTTCTGAATGCTAGGTTCCCAGCTGAGGGAGATTTTGGAATTAAAGCTTCTTGGAAGCAGTGTATTGTTGGGGGAGGGCTTATGGGTGTTATAGCCAGCTCCCCCTTGCCAGTGTTTGGCATACTCTCCTGTTGCTGTTGTCTACCTTATGTTGGCTAGGGAGTGATGTCCACCCTTTGCTCATGCCATTGTTTTCCCCTGCCATGATAGAGCTTCCCCTTGAGTCTGTAAGCCAAAATAAAACCTTTTTATCCCAAAAGCTGCTCTTGGTCAGGTGATTTTTGCCAGCAATGTGAACCTGACTGCAACAGCTGCTATATAATTTTTTCTCTTTATAGTAAAAATATAAAGTAAAACTTTATAGATAAACAATATCCATATCCATTAAAGCATTGGAAAATCACACAGAATATTCACTAATAGAATAATTTTATGATATCAGAAATAAATATTTTATTTTATTTATTTATTTATTTATTATTTGGAGGGGGGGTCGAGGTAAGGTCTCATTCCAGCTCCTGACCTGGAATTCACTATGTAGTCTCAGGGTCACTTTGAACTCATGGTGCTCTTCCTACCTCTGCCTCCCGAGTGCTCGGATTAAAGGCGTTCACCACCATGCAGGGCTAAAATGAATATTTTAATATCAAATTATCTTCAGGAAAGTTGGAGTTATTTCTAATATAATTTCTTGTACACTTTCCAGTAGGGATGAACCCATCTCAATCACCCCAACACAGTGTTGCCACAGATCTAATAATTTTACCTCTTATATCTAGAATATATGTATATAAACATGCATATATACTGCCTTGTGAATTTGAGAGATTATAATTTTTATTTGAGAGAGAAAGAGAATGGGTATGACAGGGCTTTCAGCCACTGCAAACAAACTCCAAACATGTGTGCCCTTTTGTCTGCATGTGCGACCTTGCTCATGTCACTGTGTGTCTGGCTTACGTGAGACCTGGAGATTTGAACATGAGTTCTTAGGCTTCACATGCAAGCGCCTTAACCACTAAGCCATCTCTCTAACACAGACAGATTATAATTTTTACTTAATCTCAGATGACTTCCAAAGAATAACTTTTCACTATGTTTATTTTGATATTTGCAAACTATAAATTTTTGTTATGCTCAAAGAAACAAGCAAAAAGCTATGTGAGGAAGTTGGCAATTTGCTCAGTGGATAAAATGTTTGCTGTGCAATCATGAAGACTAGAGTCATTCCTTATTTATTACCTCTCTATCTTCCACCACATGCCAGAATCCACTGTAAGGAATGATTTGAAGTGCAGAAATGATTTTTTGTTGAAGTTTAATAAGATTTTATTATAGATTATTATAGGGCTTAAGAGAAAGAAAGAAGACAAAGTTCTTGTGAAACAGGAAGAGTCCTGAGATTGAAATCTCAGAATAATTCTTTTCAGATAAACTCGTGACACTTTATACTTAAATAATGGATTTTGAATACTGTCCCAGTGTAACATTTCTCATTCTACTTACTTTTGGCTTCAAACTTCGATAGCATCTGGCCCATGTACAAATCCTATGAAGTAGGTATGGGCCTGCCAGAGAGGTTAGAATGTGAATCATATTGACAGATGGCTAGGAGAGCATTTTTAATTATGGAAGGCATGGAGCTAATGAACAGCAAGGCATGAACAGCAGCTCTCCAGAACGAAGCGTCTCACTTGGAGATTGCTGCTTGTAGTCACAGTGTGAGAAAGTCTATAAATGTGAACAGCACGGAGGGAAAATCTTCATTCAAGCTGAAGGCCCTTCTTTTGTTTAAAAGCTTTCATCTTTTAATTTAATTTAGAATTTGAAAGGTGGTATTTCTTCTAGGAAAATCAAAACTATTTGAGGTGTTTTTCTCCTAGAAGAAAATTCTTCCCTAGGACTTACAGTATTTTCCTATGCAATACTGATAGCAGTTTTCTTTTTGTTCTTGTCAAAAGGACCAGCACAAGAGTGATTTTAACCCTCTTCTTCCTCCACTGATTGCTAAGTGTGAAGCCTAATATCACAATTTTCCCAATCGTTTGTTTTATTACTATGATTTCATCCTGATCTCATGGTTCTTACATCAACATTACTCTTTTCCTTCTATTCATGGGAGCCTCACCTCTGTTATAGGTGAGCAAGGTTTTGGTGTGACTAGCCTTTGAGTTTGATGCTTAGAACAGTCTGGGCAGATGATTTCAAAGGCAAAAGATATAGGACTTATCTTTCCATTGTCCTCAAGGTCAAGCCATAGCCTTTGCAACCTGTTCTGATACAGTAATAGCTTTTCATTTTGAAAAACTAATCCTTTAAAGAAACACAAAGAACAGGGATTTGTACAGAGGTGTTCTCAAGGGAGCACAGATCAGGAAGAGGAGGAAAATCCGGCATCAAAATGCCAGGGATGGAGTCCTGGTTTCTGATCCTTGAGAACATTTACTTCTTGCACAGTTACTAACACTAGTAAATTGTTACAATGGGAAAAATAGCCAACAAGAGAATCAGTTTTAAGACAATACACGTAGAGGTACAGTACAAATGGAAAATGTAATTTTCATTAACATGTTCACTAATGATAATTTCATTTGCCTTTTAGCTTTAATGGTTCTTGTTGTCCTTCGTTTAATGCATGATTTTGTTGCTGTTGCTTCTTTTCAAATTTTATTTTATGTTTATTGCACTCATGTGAGGTATATGCTGTGATATTCTGATGCATGTATGTCTAGTGATATTATTATTACAGTCAAGCCAATTTATATCCATGATCATACAATTTTTTTTGTGGATGTATGTAGTAAGAGCACCTGAAATCGAGTCTTATAACAATTCCTAGCATGCAACACAATATTATCCACCACAGCACTCCAGTTGCACACTTGATCTTTCAGTTTATTCATCATATATAATCACAACTTTGTGTGCTTTGACCGACATGTCCCATTTCTCCACCCCTGCCTCTGGTAGCCACCAACCTTCTATGTGTCTTTGTACTCAATTTCTCTTTGATGCCACATGAAAGGGGGAACCATACAGACACTTCCTACTATATCTGGCTAATTTCACCTAGCTTAAAGTTTTTAGAGTTCATCTACACTGGAGCAAATGTTTGTATTTCTTTTCTTTTTGAGGAAAAAGAATGGCTTGGAGATAGCTCAGACAGTAAGTGCTTGCCTCACAAGCATGAAGGCCTAAGTTCAATTCCAGAACCTACTTAAAATGCCAGGTGTGTTTGATAGCACATGCTCGTAACCCTACATTGAGAAGGAGGAGGCAGGAGGTCCTGTGAGGCACAATGGCAAGCCATTCTAGCCTTCTTGCAAACCCCAGCCCAATGAGAGACTGACCCTGTTTCAATATAAAAGTTGAATTGTGTTCCATAAGAATGGCATGAAAGGTTGTCCTCTGGCCACACACATGTGTATCCACACACAAAACATGAAAGAACATACATTAAAAGAAGGTTCAGTGGTGTTCCATTGGGTAGATGAACCACGTTTTCCCTACCCATTCATCAGCTGGTGAGCATTGGGGTGACTGCCACATCATCATTATTGTGGATAGTGTTACAATGACCACAAGAGAACAGAAAAGAGTGACAACAACAATATTTATCCCACATGTTATATTGTAATTAAATGAAAATATATACCGTGATGCTCTTACCCCAGACCTAATGCAAAGGTCATCCTTGGCAAGTCCTAGCTACTGCTAGCCTCGCAGTTTTCTTGCTTTGTTATTCCACGATAGTTACATGTGTTTGTTAAACATTTGTTCTCCATTTGCGTTTTGCTCTATCGGGGCACATACTACATGTCATCATGAACAAGTAAGTGAATCATATTATAGCTGAGCAAGCAGTCTCAGTTATTAAAATGTAACTCAGTGCAATAGGATGTTACTCCAGTTTGTAGAGAGCTTTCCAATAATGCAGGAAGCCCTGGGTTCAATCCCCAGCCACACTTAAAACCAAGTTCATGGTCATCCTTGGCTACATAAAGAATTCAAGGACAGCCTGAGATATAGGAGATCCTGCCTCAAAACAAACAAACAAGCAAACAAAAAAAAAAACATGAAGGAGTTGGCAAGATGGCTCAGTGGATAAAGCGTTTGCTGTGCAAGCATGAAGAGTATGGCTCCTTAGCATACCTGTTAATTCTGAGTGCACGTGGTAGCTCACTGGTGATCCTGATATTGGGAGGCAGAGACTGGGTAAATTGAGTGGCTAGATTAGTAGACTAGTTGAGTAAGCAAGCTCTAGGTTCAAAAAAGTGTTCCTGTCTCAGTAAATAGAGAACAAATGAGGAAAATATCCAACATCAACCTCTGTCCTCCATATCCATGTTCACGTGACATAGCTTCAGGTTGCTGGGATGAACCCGCAAATCAAGCACAATTTGGGGAAGAAAGGAATGTATTGAAGCTTACAGATTCAGGGGAAGTTCCACAATGGTGACAGAAGCTGGCCCCCTTTCATAGGTCCATGCAGAGAGAGAGAGAAACACCAGCACCATAAGCAAGCCCACTCCAGGAACTCCAGGCAGACCTCAAGCACTCTGCATATCTTTGACTGGAATTCAGATCTGCCCCAAACACACCATAAGGCTGAACTCTAGAATCCACCCACAATAACACAAATTTAAAAGCTTGAATAAAACCCTTGAATCTATTAGGGGGCATCCATTCAAACTACCATATACATATGTACACACATGCATGCCATATGTACATACACATGCAAAAATAAAATATAACGTATGAATTATTGGGCTCTAAGTGGAAAACATATTCCATGGGAGATATCAGTCTTACTGGGACAGAATGCAAGGATACAGAAACTGGCAAGTCTCATCTTCCTGACAGTATCCAAGCCACATGGCACTGCTCCAGGTATCCTGCAGTTCAAGATGTGCAGCCTTCTAGCCATGCAGGAGAGGTGGATGGCAGCTTGATAGAGCCTGGTATTTAATTGTTTTATATCCTTATTTAAATGCAAGCCAAGTTTCTAAGATAGACATCCTTTCACATCAACAAAGGGCAGATTTCCCTGACAAAACTGAAAGCTAAAATTCACCACCTTGGCAAATCATTACATTGCAAATGCTTCATTGATGTTTGATTCTGGGCTCTGGCAGCTGTGGCAGCATTAAAAAAGAATGGGAAACATAAAAAATGTTCTGCTATGGTATTATCTACCATCTTCTCTAGGAAGAAAATGCCTGCGAGTGCAATTGAGCTTACTTTAAAACACATGCAGAAGCCAAATTGACCAGGTTGTTTATTTGAGGTAAGTTTTAGCATGTTTCTCTATGCTGATGTACAGAAACATTCCAGTTTGACTCTAAGTCATTTTAAAGTTTTCAGACAGGGTGTCATTGTAGCCCATAAAGTTTTTATGTTTTTGAAGTTGACCTTTACCTCCTGATCCTGTGCCTCCACTCTCTGAGTAGTGCAATTACAGAAATGCACCACCATGTTCAGACAGGAAAATGTTCATTAATACATTTAGACACCATGTAAATGCCATGTTTTCAGATTTTTAAGGTACTACCGTGGGGGTGTGTGCATGTTTGTGAATTGATAACTGACATCACTCAGGTATTTGAATTTTTATTATTATTTATTTACTTGAGAGAGGGGAAGAGGCAGAGAGAAAGAATGAGCATGCCAGGGCTTTCAGCCACTGCAAACAAACTCCAGATGCATGCGCTACCATGTGCATCTGGCTTACATGGGTACTGGGCATCAAACTGAGGTCCTTTGGCTTTACAGGCAAACACCTTAACCGTTAAGCCATCTCTCTAGCCCCCTACCCTTTGAATTTTTATATGATTACAGATGCTTCATTCATTGATTCATTCATGATTAATTTATTTCTTCATTCATTGAATTCATCCATCTATCCATTCATTTATTCATTCATTCATTTATTCATTCATATGACTGTTACAGAAAGGTTTGCTTAAGTAGGAAAAGAAAAATAACTACATTTACAGTGGTATGAAATAATAATGCAATAGTAAAAAATATAAAACTCTTTACAGTACTAACTGGCATATGTATATGCAAAAGAGATATGAATATCTGAAATTTATATATACATAGTTATTCATAATTATTAAAAATTAAAATTCTGTCTTGAGGCAATACTTCTATTTTCAGATTGTGTATTAATGCTATTTTATATTATTTTTGTTTTGTTTTGTTTTATGAGGCAGTGTCTTTTTACCTCAGGCTATGCGGGACTATTGATCCTCCTGCCTCTGCCTCCTTCATGATGGGATCCTAAGCATGTGCCATCATGCTATACTTAAAATAAAAGTTTTGAGTATTGTTACAGATAAGTAAATTCATTGTGCTTTTATAAAAATAAACACTCTAACTTAGGTGCCATATTGAAATAGTAAGCAACAACATTTAATTTTCAAGTATTAATAATGTTATCAGTTTCCTAAATAAGAGTTCACTGTCTCAGGGTTTCATAATAATGAATGAGGACAGAAAAAGGGGCAATAAAATAAAGATTAATTGAGAAACTAAAGTAAGAAAATCTCCCCAGAGAAGATAGGAGATGCTCAAAGGGTTGTGAAGGAGCATGGATGTTTGGGCTCTCAACTCCAGTTCTCATGCATTCACAGGAAGTGCTTTATATACTGAGCCATTTCCCCAGCCCCCTTTTGTAGTTATCGATCTAAAATTTTGCCAAATCTTTTTTTTTTTTTTTTTGGAAGGGAGAGAGACACAGAGAGAGACAGAGAGAGACAGAGAGAGAGAGGGAGAGGAAGACAGAGATGGGCGCGCCAGCAGCCTCTCAGCTGCTGCGAACGAAATCCAGATGCGTGCGCCCCCTTGTGGTCAAGTGCGGCATTGCGCCCTCGCATCACTTTGCGTCTGGCTAAATGTGGGACTTGGAGATTGGAACCACTGGAGATTGGAATCAGCGTTCTTAGGCTTAGGAGGCAGGTGCCTTAACCGCTAAGCCATCTCTCCAGCCCAAATCTGTTTTTTTAAAATATAAAGTTTCTCCAAGTTCTTTAATTATTGTGCCTACAAATTGTTAAGAGCTACCAATGTCTATCAAAGAGCTTAAGGAATCATAGTCCAAAATACAGCAAAAGCTAGTTTTTATATATACCCTCTGTTTTTTATATAGCATTGCAGTTTCATGTTGTACCCTTTGAGAACAAGAATTCTGAAGCCATTCTCTGTAACTTGCACTATTCAAACTCTTTCTAACATCCCTAAGCTCCACTTAGGAAAAAGAAAAACAGTAACAGAAATAATGGGTTTCATTCACAGAGAGAGTATTTGTGAAACTCACCTCCTTGATGAAATGATGGCGCCTGAGGTTATTCAGTAGAAGGAGCCGCACAGATTAGTAAACTCTCTGGGGAGCCTGATGATATCTGCCTACCTCCCTGAGGATGAGCCAGGTGGGGCTGTGCCTTCCTCTTTCAGCACATGCCCCTTAGACAAGCACTGCTTTGGCAGTTGGCTTAGTGATGTCTTTGTTGTTGTACTTTTAGTTGGTGATTTGCATGAAGGATGGCCCTGAAGCACTGTACAAAGCTGCGTCTAGCATTCCTAACTGCTTGTAACCTATGATGTGCCCCATAGAGGAAACACATGTTAGTATAATCCTTTCAGGCATGAGTTTATTAATGCTGCCATCCATGGGATCTATATCAACACATCAACAATAACCAACAAATAAAGGATCTATAAAGAGAAGCACACATAGAACAAACTTGTGTATTGATCACTTGACAAAAAGGATGCTGACTCACTTTCCCCTTGGGAGCAAGAGTTTCATAATTTTATACTTTGTTGTTTGCAGAAACCTTATAAACATACTTACTGTCAAAAAAGCAAATTCACTATACAAAGTAAATATATACCTCACACTGTCTGCTTATTTTAAAGTAATTTATTTTAAAGGATGACTAGTGATTGAATTTTTTAAAGCACAGCACAATGAGAAACTTATATAAAATATAGTTTTTATTTGAATAAATGTATGTTTTCTCAGTGATTTCTATGCATATGTTATTTCAGTCTACCATATTTATATAAGAAGTGCATTTTGCTATAGAGAAATAATTATAACTCAAAAAAATAATAATAATTACTCAAGGATAACTGGCTGAGAGACTATCAGATGATCAGAAGACTGTCAGATGATCACATGCCTTTTCCATTTAATCTTTAGAACAACTGTATAAAACTATTTTTGCCCCAATGCACAAAAGAACATATTGTTAGAGAGACAGAGGGGTTTTGAGACTTTCCCCTGACCCATTGCTAGTGAGAGTTAAGCCTAGAAGTGTATACATACTACTTATACATATACACATATATTAAGATGGCTAAATATGTTAGTTTACCAGTGTGACAGTGTTAGAGGTTAGGAGTCAGGTAGCCTTTTATAAGTTGTCAACTAGGGATGAACAGGTCCAAAAGAACAGATTCTACCCTGCCCTGATAAGACAGGAAGAGAATTTCTGTCTGATTCAAGATGACATTATGTCTAGAATGCAACTGATAGCCTTTTCTTGAACTGTTAGATTTTATTGAAGTAGATTTTTTGCTGTTTTAATTTGTATTCATCAAACCACACACACAAGAAGTCAAATCCCCCAAAATCTGAATAACAAAACCAGAGCAAACTGTTGTGCCTTCTAGTTCTCTTTGAGCCCAGCCTTGGTGATTGTTCTACATTGTTTTCTAGGAAAAAAAAAAAAAAAAAAAAAAAAAAACAAGAAAAGAGCAGCTTCCTGACTCTCCCTCCTTAACTATCCCAGGGCTCCACTCCACATCAGTCTACACATTCTCCCCTCAGGCCCACCAACCAATCACAATCTTTCACATTGGAACTTGGCTATGAGGCTCATCCCAATCAAATCAGATGCCTAATTTATAAAAAGACCTGATCCAAGTCTCCATGTGGATTTCCCAGATCTTCCCTCTCAAAATTCCTCCCAGACTGGGGGGAGGCATGGAGTCTGCTCTCACATTGGGAGTTTTACTGCTTCTACTCCTCTTAAATCTTTCACCACAGCTGAAAACACAGAGAGATTGGGGAGATGAGCAAGAGTGCTGCTTCCATGCTGAACCTGATAATCAGTGCCAGGATTTAGGAGACAGACGCTGAAGATACTCCACACCTGCCAAAGTAGAGATTCAGAGGCTCCTAAGAGCTCATCATTGAAGTAGACTTAAAACTCACCCACCACAGCTCAGGGAATTTTGTGGAAGAGGGGGTGGAAAGATTGTAAGAGCCACAGGTTGAGACAACATGTCCTCCCTGCCCCCCGAAAATAACTGGCTGCTGCTCCCACAATGCATAAACCACCACCCTATAGGGAATACCTGCAACCCCACTGAGGAGGGTCCCCAAAGGAATGGGGTCAGGGATGAGGGAAAAGAAGGTACCAACCCATGATGCATCCATATGAAAAATGTTGTTAATAAAAAAGAGAAAAAAAAAGTTTATTTAAAAACATAACTAAATCTTTCATAATTTACTCTTTGTCATGCCTATATTCACCAATTCTTTGCTAATTGTAAGACAAAACAACTTGAAACTTGAATGCCACTGCCTTAGGGAGCTCTAAACCCACCCAGAGCCCAGAGAGTCATTGTCAGCTGGCAATTGCATAACAATAACACAAAACATAGCATACAAACTTGTTTGATTGCTTGATGCCAGATGCCCAGAAGAAGGTAGTCCCTAATTAAAGCAGATGTTTCATTTTCCTCCTTTACTTGACATGACCACGTTTTGGTGCCCAGACTGGCCCATGACCCCTCAGCGTCGAATAAAATGCAGACATTTTTGTCTATGCCTGTTGCTTGTAGAGCAGAGTCTGAGATCCTGAGAAGGGCCAGTGTTTGATCCTATTATCACAAAGACAAATCCTAGAGGCACTGTGGGAGCAGAAGCAGAAGCGTTTAGTCGTTTCTCTGGTAATAACCAGCCTTGTCAGTTTTAGAAAGTAAGTGAACCAACCTAAGTTGTAAAAGGGAAAATCCCTTGTTGGCCCCCTTCATGAGTGTTAAGTGACATAGGGCTGTGAAGTCGTGCGTGTTGGAGCTGCTGAGCATGGGTCGACAGAGGTTCTGTCATCATCCAGTAAGTTCTGTCATTCTGCTGGGGCTTCTCTCAACACTTAAGAGGTTAATCATTTCTTCTTGGAACTAATTCAATTATGATTCTTGATATCCTACATTTTTATGTTAGGCTGCCTGCATGGATATGAGTGGAATTATATCTATGATTCGTCACTCATTTTGAAACAAGACTTTCAGCAATTCATAGTGTACAATCTGTCAGTGTTTGATGTTAGCCTGTGCTCTTGTGTCATGTTGAATTATTTATCACTCAAGATATATGTGTGTTTGTCACTAACTATGTTTTGATAAACCATCTCAATAAGTCATTGGGACTTTCTTACTTAAAGACTTTCTTACAGCAGAATAAAATGCCTTAGCAGAGAAAAGCAATGATATCTTCTTGCTCCTTAATCAGGGGAAAAAAATCACTTTGAAATGATTTAAAGAATTCTTCATTGACTCTAGTTCATTTGACAGCAGTCTTTGGGCTTCATTCTCCCAAAGTAAATAGCTTCGCTTTGCAAATGGCTGCTAGGAAAATTTAGGAGCTATGTTTTGAATTTGGGCAATTTATTTCCTTTTTATGATGTGATATATTTTCATGCTTGATAAGCTAAAAGAGTCTTTTGCAAAACATATACTCAATAAATAATTATATAAGTTGATTTACCACATTGTACCTGCCAGCCTTTTATGTTTCAAGGTACCAAAGCTTAAGATGGCAACTGCCAAAGGAGTTTATTTGTGACAGCATGTTGGACACTTATCTTCTTTCCATTTGTAGATGTGCATGGCTCATGAATTACACCCATCCATTATAATACTCCTACCCATCACTTGTTTTTACTCTGTGACTAGGCAAAGCTCACCAGGTTTATGGCTTGAAAACTGTCTCAGCCAGAAGTCCTGGTCTTTCATTGAGTTCCAGGGCAAAGAAAACCTCTACAATGGAACCAAAATGCAAGTCAACTCATGAATCTCTGCTGCCTTTTAAAGAAGCAAGTTCACAAGTCACTAGCTGCAGAGACAGTCTGACATATGAGCTCTGATTGCTCTTCAGGCAAATGCCTCTTGGTGAGATAATTTTTTTATTAGTTATATAGATAGTGTGTATACAGTCACGTTGGTACCATCGTGAACCTCCTCCCTTCCTCCCTCCCTCTGAAGGGACTTTCCTTATTAGGGAATGTGGGTCATGCATTATGGGGGTAGTTATCAGTTATGGGGAAGAGGCAATGTCTCTGTGCATAATGTCCCAACTTGTGGCTCTAACAATCTTTCCACCCTCTCTTCTGTGAATTTCCCTGAGCAATGTTGGGATTGTTTTAGGTCTACTTCAGTGATGTGGTTTAGGGAGCCTCTGTGTCTCTGGATATCTGGTTGGGTAGGAGATGAGTGTTCTCTGTGTCTATCTCCTTCACCCTTGTGTTGGTACCAGGTTCACCAAGAAAGCAGCACTCTTGCTCATTTCCCCTATTACTCTATGGTTTCAGCTGGGGCCCTGGTGAGGTGCGATGGGCTGATTTTCTCCTCTGGTTCTACATCTATCTGAAAAAGAGAAGCAAATTCTCCAATGGAGAGTGAAGTCAGCACCAGATAAATGGGATAACCATTATTATTTTAGAGATGATTTTATAGGTGTAGGCCCTCTTGTAGTCCACAATTGGTGGGAGCTTGATATTGGAGAGCAGGCTCGTTTTTTTGGATATGGTTCTGACTTGTTTCCCAGTTCCAGCTATGGGTTGCATTCAACTGAGTGTATCTGTTAGCCAAATCAAGAGCAGTTGGTTACCCACCATGGCCATGTGTCACTATTGCCCTTGTGTGAGTCAGGTTGTTTGCTGCTGAGAAACTTAGATCATGCATTGCTTGGACAGTTGTCGGTCACTTTCCCCCAGTCGCTCATGTAGCACCTTCTGGCACTAGACAAGCTAACTGTCTGGGGACTGACTCTCTTCCAGGTTCCAGTCACATCACTCCGTGTTCTGTACCAGTAGCATATGGTGTCTTCAACAGTAGGGTCTTACCATTAACCTTTGGTGTATCATCAAGTACTCTGACAGAAATCTTTTTTGGGGAAACCTTGTAGGTTTCTCTGATCAACAGCTTATTGTCATATTAACCACATGCTGGTACTGGGAGTTACAGGCCAGAGCCAAGGGAAAAGAAGGAAGAAAAAATAGGTAATATAGAAAAGAATGAGAGAAGAGAGAGAAGAGGTAGGGGAGAGAGAGAGAGAGAGAAAGAGAGAGAGTAGCAGGAAAAGCTTAAGGTTAGTCTTCATCATACCCTCTCCATGGCCCTGTGAATCAGGTGTTCCCTCTAAAGACTTGATTAAGGTTCAACCTTTTAGACTATCTTTCAGGATATAGAATTTTATGGTACCAGTTACATTTGGGTCTAGTTTTGTGCCCCCCACCCGTACCCTCCCCTCCAGCCCCACCTTTACTATTGTCCAGTCCTTGAGATGCCTATTTTGTTTGTCAGTATCTCAGACAGATCCAGATTAGGAGCCTCAGATGAGTGAGACCACGTGATGATTATCTTTCTGTGATCGGGTGAATTCTCTGAGAGTGATCTGTTTCAAGTTCGACCATTTTTCTTCAAGTTTCATTGTGTCATTTTCCCTTACTGATGTATAGAATTCCATTGTATAGATATACCACATCTTGTTTTTCCATTCATCTAATGTTGGACAGCTGGGTTGATTCCTGTTTTAGATATCATGTATTGAGCATGAAGAAAAAGATAGGTAATATTAAAAAAGAGAGAGAAAACATATAGAGAGAAACAGGAGAAGATTAAGATTAGTCTTCATCAATACCCTCTCCAGGGCCCTTTGATTCAGGTGTCATTTTTCCTTACTGCTGTGTAGAATTCCATCGTGTAGATATACCACACCTTGGTTATCCATTGTCTAATGATGGACATCTGGGTTGATTCCAGTTCTTAGTTATTATGAATTGAGCAGCTATAAACATGGTTGAGCAAATCTCTCTGAACTGAGGCATGGAGCTTTTAGGTAAATGCCCATTAAGGGAATAACTGGGTCTGTTGGTAACTCTATAGTCAACCTTTCTGGAAGTCTCCATATTGCTTTCTATAGTGGTTGTACCATCTTACATTCCCACCAACAGTGAATGAGGGTTCCTATTTCTCCACAACCTCTCCAGCATTTGTTTTCATTAGATTTTTTAATGTTTGCTCTCCTTACTGGGGTAAGGTGGAATCTCATAGTTGTTTTAATTTGCATTTCCCTGATAATTAGGGATGTTGAACATTTTCTTAAGTGTATGTTTGCCATTTGTATTTCTTCCTCTGAGAACTCCCTGTACAGTTCTCTGCCCCATTTAGTGAGTAGGTAGTTTGACTTTTTTGTTGTTTAGGTTTTTGAGTTCTTTGTAAATTCTAGAAATTAGGCCTTTATCAGTTATAAACCTGGCAAAAATGTTCTCCCATTCTGTAGGTAATCTATTGGCTCTGCTTCTTGTATGTTTGTCAGTGAAAAAACTTTTCAGCTTCATGAAATCCCAATGGTTGAGTGATTGTTTAATTTCCTGAGCTACTATGGTTTTTTTCAGGAAGTCTTTTCTCACCCCTATATCATAGAAAGTTCCTCCTAATTTTTCTTCCAGTAGTAGCAGAGTTTTTGGTCTTATATTGAGGTCTTTGATCCATCTGGATTTGATTTTTGTGCATGGTGAGATGTGTGGGTCGAGTTTCATTTTCCTGCATATGGCTATCCAGTTTGTCCAGCACCATTTGTTGAAGATGCTGTCTTTTTTTTCCAGTCTACATTGTTAGGGTCTTTGTCAAATATCAAGTAGCTGTAGTTCTTGAGCCAATGTCTGGGTCCTTGATTCTGTTCCATTAGTCTATAATCCTGTTTTTATGCCAGTACCATGTTGTTTTTATTACTATGGCTTTGTAATATAGCTTTAGATCAGGTATGGTGATGCCTCCAGAGGTGTTTCTTTTGCAGAGGATATGATTGGATATCTGAGGCCTTCTGCCATTCCATTTGAATTTTGAGATCATTTTTTTCTATCTCTGTGAAGAAAAATATTGGGATTTTTATTGGTATTGCATTAAATCTGCATATTGCTTTTGGTAAGATTGCCATTTTCACAATGTTAATTCTGCCTATTCAGGAGCATGGGAGGTCTTTCCATCTTCTCAAGTCCTCCTCAATTTCTTTTTTTAGTGCTTTTATGTTTTCATTGTAAAAGTCTTTCATGTCCATGGTTAATGTTATTCTAAGGTATTTTATTTATTTTTTGCTATTAAAAATGGGACAATATCGCTTACTTCTTTCTCTGTATCTTTGTCTTTTGCATATAGAAAGGCTACTGATTTTTGTGCATTAACTTTGTATCCTGCTACTTTGCTGAAGGAGTTAATCAACTTTAGTGTTTTGAGATGGAGGATCTCAGGTCACTTCTCTATAGAATCATGTTCTCTGAGAATAGGGCGAACTTAACTTCTTCCTTTACAATTTATATCCCTTTTATTTCTTTCTCCTGTCTTATTGCTTGAGCTAGGACTTCCAGTACTATGTTGAAGAGCAGAGGTGAGAGTGGAAACCCCTGTCTTGTTCCTGATCTCAACGGGAATTACTTCAGTCTCTCCCCATTAAGTATTATTTGGGCTTTAGAAGCTTTATATATGGCCTTTATTATATTGAGATATAAACTGATACTAGCTTCATAGAAGGAGTTGGGGAGCTTTCCCTGTTCTCTGATTGTGTGGCACACTTTGAGAAAACTTGGTTTCAGTTCTTTCATGAAGGTTTGATAGAATTCAGCTGAGAAGCCATCTGGTCCTGGACTCTTCTTTTGGGGGAGGATTTTAATTACCTTTTCAATCTTGGTGGGCATGATAGTTTTGTTTAGGAGATTAATCTGCTCTGAGTTTAGGTTTGGTAGGTGGTATGTGTCCAGGAATTCATACACTTTATCCAAATTATCCAGTTTGGTGGAACAGAAGTTTTTGAAATAAGTCCTGATGATTCTCCCAATTTCACTTATGTCTGTTGTGATCTCTCCTTTTTCATTTCTAATTTTGTTAATTTGAAGTGTCTCTTTTTTTCACTTGATCAAATTGGCCAGGGATTTCTCAATCTCATTTATTTTTTTCAAAGAACCAGCTCTTTGGTTCATCAATTTTCTTATTTTCTTAGTTTCCAATTCATTAATTTCTGCTCTGCTCTTAATTATTTCTTTCCATCTGGTGCTTTTTGGTTTGGATTCTTCTTGTTTATCCAATGCCTTTAGGTGAGTGGTTAGGTTACTGATTTGGGATCTCTCTGTCTTTGTTATGAAGGCATTTAATGCTACAAATTTTCACCTGAGGACCACCTTCATTGTGTCCCATAAGTTTTGGTATGATGTATTCTCACTGTCATTCATTTCTAGAAATTTTGCAATTTCATTTTTTATTTTATCCACTACCCATTTATTGTGTAAATGTGTGTTGTTCAGTTTCCAGGAGTTGGTGGGATTCCTGACGCATCTTTTAATTACTAACGATACAGCATTGTGATGTCATATGCAGGAGATTATGTCTATTTTACTAAATATATGCCTTATGACCCAGTATATGATCAATTTTAGAGAAGGTTCCATGGGCTGCTGAGAAGACTGTGTACTCTGTGGATTTTGGGTAGCATGTTCTGTAGATGTCCATTAGATCTAGTTGATCTATAGTTTTGTTGAGCTCTCTTACTTCCCTGTAATTTTCTGTTTGGATGATCTATCTATTGCTGATAATGGAGTATTGAACCCCTGAACTATGATGGTGTTGGTGGTTATTTCTATTTTGTTGTCAAGAAGGTTTTGTTTTATGAATTGTGGAGCACCTGTGTTTGGTGCATAAAGATTGATGATTGTGATGTCCTCTTGTTGTATCATTCCCTTGATAAGTAAAAAGTGCCCCTCTTTGTCTTTTGTGATTACTTTTGGTTTGAAGACTATATTATCCAATATTAGTATAGCAATGCCTGCTTGTTTCTTATTTCTGTTTGCTTGGAATATCATTTTCCACCCTTTCACCCTGAGAAAGTATCTGTCTTTAGTGGTGAGGCGGGTTTCTTGAAGAAAGAAGATTGAAGAGTCTAAATTTCTGATCCACACTGTTACCTTATGTATCGTGATGGGTTCATTAATGCCATTAATGTTCAGGGTAATAACTTCGAGGTTTGATTTAATTCCTGCCATGTTATGGTGGTTTATGTGGTTTGGTGTTTTCTTGGACTTTGTGGTTTTTTTGTTTTTTTCCTTCACTGATTTTGGTTATTGTGATCTGTTTCTTGTAAGCACTTGAGGTTGGTTGATTGATTCTTCTGTGTGGAGAATTCCCTGAAATACTGTCTGCAGGTCTGGCTTTGTGTTCATATAGTTGTAAAGCTGAGTTTTATCGTGGAAAGTTTTTCTTTCACCATCTATTATGAAGGATACTTTTTCCTGGGTAGAGTAGTTTGGATTGGAAGCCATAAATTCTTAGATTTTGCAGTGTTCCATTCCAGGCCCTTTTGGCTTTCAGGGTTTCCACTGAGAAGTCTGAAGTAATTCTGATGGAGTTGCCTTTATATGTAATATGTCATTTCTCCCTAGCTGCTTTTAGGAGTTTCTCTTTGCTATCAATGTTTAGAGTCTTAATGATAATATGTCTTGGAGAATTTCTATTTTGGTCAGTCTGTTTGGAGTTCTGTTAGCTTCTTGTAACTTGATGGGACTTTGTTTTGAGAGAGTGGGAAAGTTTTCCTCTATAATTTTGTTTAATAAGTTCTCCATGCCTTTGGTCTGAATTTCTTCCCTTTCTGGTATCTCCATGGTCCAAATGTTGGGACATCTAAGGGTATTCCACAGTTCCCTCATGTTCTGTTCACAAAAATTTTTGAACTTATTGAAACTTTTGGATTCTTGAACTTTTTGTTCTGGTTTGTCTTCCAGTTATGAGTTTCTATCCTCCATATGGCTGACTCTATTCTTGAGAGTTTCTATAAAGCATTGGCCTTGTTCAATTTGGTTTGAATTTTCTACTGTTTTTTTATGTACAGTTTCCATCCCTCTGTTGAGTTCCCTTTTCACATCATGTTCTGATTTTCTTAATGCTTCTTAGAATTCATCCTTGCATTTATTTATGTCTTCATTGAGCTTAGCCAGCTTGTTATTGAGGGATCCTGTCTTTTTTCACTCTCCTTCACGTCATTTAACTGTCTTTGGAGCCCTTCCTGGTTCTTTTCTATTAGGTCTAATCTAGTGAGAACAACATTCATTATTGGCCCTTTGTTGATGTTCTGCATGTTCTGCTATTTTGTTGGCCAGGGTTTCATTGCTTATTTCTTCATTTTGGGGTTCTGATCCTATTGTCTCTTCTATGTTTTGATTAGAGACATCCATTGTGGGACTGGGCAATCTTGTTGAATTTACTTGCATTTGATTTTTCATGTTATTACTTTTGCACTGTGGTCTGCCCATCACAGTAAAGGAATATTATTAAATTTAGAGGGAAACTGTAGTTTACCCTTGCCCTGTGCATGGGTGGGGGGCAGCAGTGTGGAGCTCTGCAGGGGTGAGAAAGCTTAGGTTAGGGAGAGGTTGGTCAAATGCTAGCCTTTTGGCCTGGGTCCATGCATGGGGGGTAGGGGCGCAGTGGCGAGTGTGATGGCTTTTGTGTGTGGAGATCCACAGGGGTGGGAAAGCCTAGGTTGGGGCAGAGTGGGACAAATGATAGCCTATTCAGCAGCAGTGAGAGGGATGGCTTTCACAGGTGGAGCTCCATGGGGGGTGGGGGTGGGAGAGCCTAGGTTGAGCAGGGCAGCACAAATGCTAGCCTGATGGCTTGGGTCTGCACATGGTAGGGAGGCACAGCAATGGCAGCAAGTGGAATGGGGTTTGCATGTGGAGCTCTGTGGGGGTGGGAAAGCCTAGGATGTGACAGGGAGGGGCAAATGCTAGCCAGCCTGCCTAAGTCCACCAAGCCCGTGGTTAGTGCAGGAGGAACCTGTGGCTGGGCATGCTGCTCAGACAGCTGCTTAGGGACACTGGGGGACTGGTGGGCTCCCAGAGAGCATGGAAATCAGGGGATTCCCTACTTTGCTCCTCTGCACCCTCCCCCTGGAGGTTTACTAGAATGTGCAGACCACAAAAAACCCATTTAACCCTAAATTTCTTGCCTCTCCTTCCCCTCGAGTTGAGGCATAGTTAGGTGAATGCCATCTTGACCAGAAGTCCCCTCAAGATAATTTTTAATTGGGTAATGGGTTGAAAAATCACCTCACCCTGGCATGTATCTTTTGGGCAACATTCCATGATACTGAGCTATATGATGAATCAGTGGTTTCTCTAGGCACTTCAGAGGAAGCAGTGACTAAGATAAATGAGTGATCTTGGAGTTGGTATGGAAGGAGGGAAAGTATTCTAAATATAAATAAATTTGTTTAGCAATCTTATAGAGACAATGGACTTCCAAGGCATTGGAATTTCCATAGGAGTTTTATGCTGTGAAAGAAAGAGCTGAGCCTGATGCTAGCCAGAGACTGGTGGGTACTTGGAGCGGAGTGTGTGGGTACAGAGGTGCTGCTTTCCCAGAAGGAGATTTCACATGGTTATGACAGCATGACAATTTTTAGGAGAGACTGGAGCCCAGATGATGGTAGGTTAATGATGGATGGGACTATACTTTGATGAGGACTGCTTAGTTCTATATGCATCTTTCCCTCTATTTAAGTGTAAACCTCATGTCTGGACCCTGAAGATGGACTTTAGAGTTTAGGTGGTCATGAGTCTATTGGGGGCCAGGGGTGGAATGTGATAGTTTGAATGTATGTCCCCCATAGACTCAGGTGTTTTATTAAAGATTACAACTTGAGTCTCCAGCCACCTGGAAGAGGTATGTCTGAGGGCAGATCCTAGTGATGAGACCTAAGTTGTGTTTGGGGGCAGATCTGATTACTGGTCCAGAGATATGCAGAGCATCTGCTACTTGCTGTCCATCCATGCTTGCTTGCTTTTGGTGTTTGGTGGCTATTTAGTTGTTTCTGTTTGCTTCATTATATGGAAGCAGATTCTTCCATCATTTGATGGAACAACCCCTTGGATCTTTGAGCTTGAAATAAATCCCTCCCTCCCCTAAATCAGAAATGTGGAATTGTATACAGCAGGGGTTGATAGAGTCTTTATTTGTTCCTACACTTGATATGGATATGGTCACTTAAATAAATCTCTTTATTTTGCTTTTCACTATTATTTGTCTCTTGCATTTGGCTTATTGATTATGGTTGGCAAAGCCTAGCTTGTCAGGGCTAGAAGGACTCGGTCTCTGACCCTAACAGTTCCAGTAACACACTTTCTAAATACTGGGTTGTTGAATACAGCACAGTGAGAGAGAAAGATTGACATGAAGAAGTTTTAGAGGAAGAAGATTATTAAGTCCTCATTATCCTCTTGTAGCACTGATTGAAGTAGATAGGAGAAATGAATGTAGAAGAGTTTTAAAGAGGAAAGATGCTAAATGGGAGATGGTAAAAGATTCATCATAGGAGTGAGAAAGTTGATACTTGCTTATTAGCAATTAATACTGTGAACCAAGGCAAACAAAATTATAACTTAAGACAAATTAACAACAATGTAGCCAACTTCACTAAGAAAGTCAATCGATGTAAAATAATTGACATTTGTACAATACTCCTTCCAATGATTGCCAAACACATATTATCTTTCCACCTTAACATATATTGTAAAAAAAATAGCAAAGAAAAATCAAGACAAATAGAATTAAAAAATCATAAAAATAAGAATATAAATGAACAAGATAAAATTGACAAATATGTCAGTGAAAACATGAGCTAGTTTATTGAAAAAGCAATAAAAGTCATTAACCTTTAAATACAAAAACAGAAAAGATACCAACGACCAATCTCAGCAGTAAGAGAAAGGTCAATGCTACTATTTAAATTATTAATAAGGTAATATTATGAACAACTGTGGGCCAAGGCATTTGACAGCTGAGATGACCCATACAAAAATCTTTTTAAAAGTGTACATTTAAAAAACTGAATTGAGAGAAAAATAATAGTTTAATATTTGTTAAATAAGTTGAATTCCTAATTAACATTTTTCTCATATATAATGCCAAGCCAAATGTCATTTGGAAAATTTTTGCTTCAAACATTTATGGAAGAAAAAATAATGCTAAACAAATATATTTCATAATGTAAATTAAAAGAATGCATTCTAGTTCACATTATGAAGCTTGTTTTTATTTACTTTTAGATACAAAGTGGACATTATTTCAAAAAAGAACAATTTTAAAGCCAATGTTTGATGAGTAAATCATTGAAATAAACTTCAAGTTCATTTTCTATTAAGCAGTAAAATCTCAAGAAAGAGGGAGAGGAGCTGGGGAGATGGCTCAGTTGTCAAAAGCACTTGCTTACAAAGTCTGCTCACCTGAGTTTGATTTCCCAGTACCCAAGTAAAGCCTGATACCAAACATGGCACAAGTGTTTGGCATTGATTTGTAGTGGCAACAGGCCCTGGTATGCCCCACATACACACATACACCACACATAAAATAAATAAAAGTATTTCTAAAAAGGGAGGAGTGATTGACCACACTTCTGCATTACCATATATGAAACAATGGTGTGAGAGGGGCGAATATGGCCTCTGAGGGGCTGTTCTGAGAAGTGTGAAAGGAGAAAAGATGATGTCCTGAGAAAGTTCCTGAGGAACAGGAGAGAAACAACAATGGTGTCCTTGGTGGAAGGTAAGAATGGGAGAGAGCTTCCTTAAACGCACACTTCTACAAAGGCTTAGTATGAATTTTCTTCATCCGTCCATTCAGCTTGTACAAAACTCAAAGGGCAGCCTGTTATGGTTATGGAGAGCTCAGCTTCCCCTGGTTAGAACCAGGGCCTCTGCTCTAAGAGCAGGCAGTTGCAAATGCTTCTTGATTCCACCCCCATAGATTGTTGGTCTGCCCTTAACAAGAGGAGAGAACAGATTCTACCAAGTATAATCAAGGACCAGACAAGATACTGGATTTAATAATGGAAAAATAAAGCAACCTTCCTATTTCACTCATTTTACAGAGAAACAGAAGACACAAGCTGAGCAGAATTGGAGGTAGACATGCTGAGACATCCTTACCTTAGTGAATAGACAATTTAACCAAATAATTGTTCTACAACAGCAAGGTTATGCTGGAGCATAACTGGAAATGGGTATGAGTTATTTTAAAATAGGATGCATTACCAAGATTGTATAGTTTTGGTTAACTCTCTCATGTTTTGTGAGAATATGCTCACGGTAGGCAAAGAAATAAAGTAGCCAGGCTATTTGTAGTTAGTTCCAAAATGCTGGGATGAACATCCAACCAGACACAGTTTATGGGGAGGAACATGATTTATTTTAGCTTATAAATCCCAGGAAACTTCCATCAATGGCATAAGAAACTGTTTACTTCTATAGATCCAAGCAGAGAGAAAAATGCAGCAAATAAAACCGCCACCAGCACACACAAAACCTGCCAGAGTACAGACTGTTCTCTTATACCTTTAGGCTGGAATCAGATCCACCACCCAACACACCTTTGAGCTGGACCCCAGAATCTGTCCCAAGTGACAAGTCCTCCAGCCAGGCAACTAGAAACCCAAGATACAAGTTTTCTTTTTCTCTTTTTTTCTGATTTACTTATTTTTATTTATTTATTAATTAGAGACAGAGAGAAGGAGGGAGGGGAAGAGAGAGAAAGAATGGGCATGCCAGGACCTCAAGCCATTGCAAATGAACTCCAAATGAGTGCACCACCATGTGCATCTGGCTTATGTGGGACCTGGAGAACCGAATCTGGGCCCTTAGGCTTCACAAACATACACCTTAACCACTAAACCATCTCTCCAGCCCCCAAGATACAAGTTTAATTTTAACACCCGAGTCGGTGGGGGACATGCATTTAAACTACCACAACTGGTGTGCTAGGAAACAGAAAGATTCCCAGTGACAAAAATATATTCCATTGAAAGAACACACATACTCATAGACAGACAGACAGACACACTTGTAGTTTCCATTGGTATGAATGGTTTCTAATTTCCCACTCCATCAATCAATCTCATTTAGTGCTGCCAGGTATTTTCAGACTATTTTCTCTACCATGGATAATCTGTTTCTTCACCATACATCCCTATTTACTTTAGAGCTCTTGCACAGCCATGTATCATCTGCAGAATCTTCTCTGATTACAATGGGTATAACCTTGCTCATATCTTCTAACACAGACTTTTGCTCACTCCTTTCCAGATTTCCTCCTTAAGGTAATGGCAAAATTCTTCCCTTATACTGTGGTTTAACTCCTCTTCAGGACCTTTGAGACCATTCGGTGGTGTCTATATTAAGTTGACTTTGCTGGGGTTATTCATAATATTTCTATACCCTGCTTCCTTTACTAAGGAAGCCTGTCCCCCAGTAGTATTGGCAGTCATCATCCAGATATCTGTTCATCCAGTCTTCCAGAATTTAACTGGTCAGTTTCTTAAGTTTACTTACCTGAATTCATTCATTCTGTTAATCCACTCTATGGTGTTGGGTTAACTATAGTCCATGCTTTTCAGAAACTCATGACCTACTCAGCTTCTGGATATTATCTTCCAGATATTCCTCCAGTTCTAAATGACTGAACTAAAGTATCTTTGCCTATGTCTCTTATTCTCTTACTTTTAGTAAAAAAAAAAATTAATAAATTTTTGAGATATTAGAATCTTAAATCATTTCTTGATGTTAACCCTTCTTCCATTTAAGAGAAAAGATGATGATGGAGTACAGAAAGTAAGAAGAAAAGAAGTACAGAAAGCGAGAAGAAATATTATGTATTGTAGAAAACGATAGTGTATGACAAAACCAATCAGCTGAGGGAACTGTTCTACAGGAGAGAATTTATGCATTCTCTGTAGTCCCAAGCCAGAATGCCATCAGTCTATTTCTGCTTCTGCTTCTTCATTGACTACTACTTCTACCCAAGTGTTGTTACTGAGGTGTTCTTAGGAGCCTAGTATTTATCTAACAGTGAATGGACATAAGCACATTATGTTCTCTGGAACAGTAGTTATCAAAGTGTGTTTGTTAGGTTCAGTGACACCTGCTTCTTCTGGGAACATGTTAGAAATGTAAATATGTGGGCTGGAGATATGGTTCAGTGGTTAAAGGCACTTGGTTGCAAACCCTGATGGCCGGGGTTCAATTCCCTAGTACTCACATAAAGCCAGATTCACTGAATGGCATATGTGTCTGGAGTTTATTTCAAGTAGCAGAAAGGCCTGGTGCATCCATACTCAACTCTATCGGCCTCCTCTCTGTCATAAACAAATAAATAGAAAGAACAAAAGAAATATTAATATGGAACCTGCTGCAGCCCTAACGAATGAGAAACTCAACTCAGGGCAAACTTCAGCTATGGGCTTACTGATAAGGCAGGGCAGCTCAGAACTGTCAAGGGAACCACAAGATGAAAGCTCTTTAAATTCCATTCTAATTCCAGATGATGTGGCTCAGTGTAGATAGATGCCAAAACCAAGGAACTCAACATTTTACTGGTTTTTAATGTTATTTCAACCATTCTCTTCCGTATCTCTGTAATGCCCCTTAACTGCATCATGGTATATGCTAGAATTGCAAATTCCAAAAAGAAACAGCTGCAGTTTGCTCTTGGAGCTTCTGAAACCACTTAGCATGATTGTATTTGTGCCTCCATGCAGCTGAGAGAGCATAAGATTTTCTCTTCCTGACCTTGCACAGCAAGGGCCAGCATACATTTTATTGTAGACCTTAATGTTATCTCGCAGTTTCATTATGCATTAAGAGCAGGCGGTGTTAAGTAGCCAAGAGAACTAATTGTGTATTTAGTGAAATTTCAAAAACATGGAATCAAGTCAAGATAACAAAAGCTTATAAAAAGGGGGCTGGAGAGATGGCTTAGCGGTTAAGGCGCCTAACTCCTAAGCCTAAGAATGCCGGTTCCAATCTCCAGCGGTTCCAATCTCCAGGTCCCACGTTTAGCTAGATGCAAAGTGGTGCAAGGGCACAATGCCGCACTTGACCACCAGGGGGCGCACACATCTGGATTCGTTCACAGCAGCTGAGAGGCTGCTGGTGCACCCATTCTCTATCTGTCTTCCTCTCCCTCTCTTGCTCTCTCTCTCTCTGTGTCTCTCTCTCTCAAAAAAAAGTACACTTTGGCTGCCTCTAAAAACATAAAACTTTTAGACATAGGTTGTATATTGCAGTAAAATTAAAATTTGACACTATCCAACAAATTATAATTATAGCTTATTGTCACCATATAACAAATGAATATATAACAAACATATAACAAATAAATCCCTAATGAAATGATTTTCTAACTATATTTTATATAGTGAAATTAGGCAGTGAAAAATAATAATTGGCTGAGGTAGGGACAAGACTCAGATCACTGGCATTCATGTAAAAACCAAATGTGGTAACAACTGTCAGTAATCTGAACACTGAGGACATAGAGACGGGGCGGGGGGGGGGGATACTGGTTTGCTGGCTAACTAACTAGTCAAGTTGAGTCTAGTCAAGCTCTGTATTCAGTGTGAGAACCTTTGTCAAAAAAATAAGGTGTAGTAGCTAGGGGAGTGCTTCTTTTCTTGCCCCACCTGGAGAAACAGGAGCCTTGTATGTAAATGGGCAGATTCCTTTCTGGTACTGGCAATGACTAGACATCTGCAAGGTCAAATGAGTGGGGGCTGAAGAAGAGCTGAGCATGGCAAGTTCTATCAGTGTGAACTTTAAATTATATTAAAGTAATAATTCTAGTTTTAAAGATAGAGAGGGGAGAGAAGAAGGACTCAGACATATTAATGTGGTGGCAGGAAGCAAATAAATCCTCTTAATTCTTTATGGCACAGTAGCAAAGTGTTTTTAGACATTTTAACAGCCAGTTTATAATTGAGGAAAAGATGGCATTTAGAGGTAAAAGTTAGATGTTATAACTCTCTTGAAGAGTTATAGGAACTTGATTAAGTAGAGAAGTTTCACCAGGACATGTGCTAAAGAATGGTGATGAGGACTGGTCTTTGCTAATCAAGGAAGAACTTTAGTTCTATGAGGACAGTCATAAACTATCTATGAGTAAATAAATACTTGAAGCATAATGTGCTGGGTGCATGTGCAGTCACACCTCCCTTTCAGTCTAAGGCATGGTATAGGAGCCCCTCTCAGAACGCATGGGCAGACCACGCTTCCTGTAGGCGCCCCTCTCAGAACGCATGGGCAGACCACACTTCCTGTAGGAGCTCCTCTCAGAACGCATGGACAGACCACGCTTCCTATTGGTGCCCCTCTCAGAACAGCATGGACAGACCACGCTTCCTATTGGTGCCCCTCTCAGGACGCATGGACAGACCACGCTTCCTGTAGGTGCCCCTCTCAGAATGCGTGGGCAGACCACGCTTCCTATTGGTGCCCCTCTCAGAACGCATGGACAGACCACGCTTCCTGTAGGTGCCCCTCTCAGAATGCATGGGCAGACCACGCTTCCTGTAGGTGCTCCTCTCAAAACGAATGGTCTAATGAGCTTCATTTTTGATCTGCTCAGAATGTCCAGATAAACTTGCCTTCCCTAGCTTCTCCACTTGAACTAGTTCATACTCTGGACTGCAGTGATTGTATTTTGGATGCCAGTACTTCTATGGATTTGCAGGTTTGGGGATTAAAATAGGGGGATCATGTTTTGTATGTGATACTCTTGGATTTTCTGAATTATAATCTTCATTCTAACAAATATTTTCCTCAGTTTCTTTGTAATGAAACGTTAACTCCCCTTTGGATCTTAATTTCTGTTTTAAGTTTGAAAGTTAATTCTGCCAAAAAAAAAAAAAAATTGTTTCAGAAAAATGTTCAGTGGCTTTCCCAGGTTTGTCCCTTATCCCCTTTCTCCTCATATTTCAAGGACACAGTTTAAAGTTAGGGGTGGGGAGTGGAAACAAGGTTTTCATGGTGATGGTGTCAGAGCAAAAGGGTTACATGGGTCACTGACAACTTCCCAATATGAGTTCCCACAGGATTTATTTCATTTATTTCTTCCCTGTCATTGTTCACTGGCACAGATGTCCATGGTCTTGTCAAAGTCTCCAAGTCCAAGCTTGTTCCTCTGCCCTCAATACCTTCTCTCAGCCCAGCTGTCTTCTGCTGCTCAGATTCTCTTTGAGCTTCACTCCTGCCTGGATGGGGGCAGTTACCCTCACCTACTGGGTCAGTCAACTCTCCACCACTGTAAGAGAATGCCTGAGAAAAAAAATCAACTTAAAGGAGAAAAGATTTATTTGGGGTCATAGTTTTAGTAGTTTCAGCCCATGGTTGGCTGGCTCCTTTTTTTATTTTTATTTTTATTTTTTAATGCTGTGGTGAAACAGAAAGTCATTTCATGGAAGAGGGAATCTCTCAACCTAAGGTAGCCAGGAAGCATTTGTTGTTTTTGCAGCAAGATCCACCTCTTGCTTTCCACCACCTCTAAATGCCACAATCAAATTATGAACTAATGCATGAATTTACAATCCAATCCATTGCTGAGGTCAGAGCCTACTTTATCAACACAACTCTAGATTAGATACACCAGCTGGAGACCATGCCTTCAGTCCATGAGCCTTTTGGGGGGGGGGCGGTGATTCACGGTTAAAACTGCCATACTGGTACAGTCCCACAGTCCATTGTCAGAGCTCTCCTCGGTCTGTTCTTACTGAATTCTTCCTCAGCTGAATACTCACCTTGTTAGCACAGGCTCTGCCTGCTCAGTTTTTGTTGGTTCTAAATTCACACGGAGGACAGGAGGGGATGCCTCAGTGGGTAAAGTGCTGGCTGCACAAGCATGCCAATTTATATTTTAATTTTTTCAAGGTAAGGTCTCACTCTGGCCCAGGATGGCCTCAAATTCACAATGATCCTCCTACCTCTGTCTCTTGAGTGCTGGAATTAAAGGCGTGTACCACTATGTCCAGCTCAAGCAGGAGGATTTGAATGAAGCTCCTTAGCATCTTTGTAACAGTTGGGTGCTGTCACATGTGAGCATAACCCCTACACAGAAGAGGAGGAGGTAAGAATCCTTAGGGCTTGCTGCCTAGCAACTCAGCTGAGTCAGTGAGTTCCAGGTTAAGTGGGAGACCTTTTCTTAAAAAATAAACTGGAGGGCTGGAGAGATGGTTTAGTGGTTAAGGCGCTTGCCTGCAAAACCAAAGGACCTTGGTTGGATTCTCCATGATCCATGTAAGCTAGGTGCACAAGGTGGCGCGTGCATCTGGAGTTCGTTTGCAGTGGCTGGAAGCACTGGCACACCCATTCTCTCTCTGTGTGTGTGTCTATCTCTCTGCCTCTTTCCCTCTCTCAAATAAATAAATAAAAATAAAATATTTAAAATAATAATGATAATAAAAAATAAATAAATAAATAAATAAATAAATAAATAAATTGGAGAGCAATCAAGGAAGACATTCAGTATTGATCATCCAATGGCTTCTACCTGCAAGAGCACACATGTGCGTGCACACCCACACCATGCTAATACACACACATCAACAGGCATCCACACCTCAATACATACCATATACAAATACACATGTCAAAATACCTACTCAGGAACATGATTTGTTTGATTTATGATGATAATCTTCCTTTCAAATCAATGACTATCACTAAATCAGTGGCTGAGATCACAAATTAACCAGAAAAATGAAGGAAAGAAAAAAAAAAAAACTTGCTCTCCTTTTAAGGTAGCCCATCACATTTACACTAATCTAATACAGATGAAGCATTGGTTATAATAAGTGATTTGTGTAGGAATATTCATAGCAGCTTTTGAATGCTCAAATCTTGAAATAACACAGATGTTCAAGCAGGAAACTGAATAGACACATTGTGGTTATATTTTGAATGAAACACTGCTATTTAATACACAAGACTATACATCTGACACATAACATTTTGAATGGTAAAAATTTTACAATGAGGGAAAAAGCCCCCCATTCCTGTGAAGTAGTAGAAACAATAAATTTATTCTCCTGTAGCATAAACCAGAATAAATTGTGTCATGATGTGATGCTGGTTGGTAAGTTAAGGATTTACTAAAACTAGACATGAAGAACTTTCTGAAATAATGGGGATGGTTTTCCTTAATTGGGAAGGTAGTTATATCAGCATGTCATTTCTGTATTTACATGGTTTTCTTTATGAGGGAAGGAGAGACACAGGGTGAGAAAGAGAATTAATGTATGAATGAACATACAGGGATCTTTTGTAACTGAACAAATAATTCCAGACACACATGCCATGTTGTGCATATGGATATACATGAGTACTGGGGAACTGAAATGCAGGCTGGCAGGCTTTTCAAGCAAATGCCTTTAACCGAGCACCTATCTTCTCGCCCTAGATATAACATTTCTCAATACTCATCAAAATGTACCTAAAAATATAGACAACTTTTTATTATACATCAATTACGTACAAATTTAAATCTAACAAAATTTCATACAAACTTGCTCTTAAAAAAATTGCAAAGGATGGACATTAAGTGGATTAATTAATGGATTAATAGACTGAACTTCACCAACTCTGTTGTCAACTCTGGAGAATTATTGGATAACTTGAAATGAATCCTGTTCTAGTGAATGGTACATTTCTGGATGGCAACTACAGGGCCAGCTTGGGAGAAGTCAGTGGGTCCTGAGTAGATGTGAAGTCCTCACAGAACCAATGATGTGGACAGCATGGTGAAGAATGTGTCACTGGCATTTGACAGACTTGGTAGTTGGCTGGATATTGGCAATGGAACAAAGTGAGGAGGAGGTTGGATTGCTCCCAAGTTGGTTGTTTGGTGACTTGGGTGACATGCTGCACTGGATTGAAAGATGGGATAGTTGTAGGGACCAGGGCCAGGGATAGTATGAGATGAGAGAGAAACAAGCTATAAATGGCAACAAAAGCTTAGGAATGGTATAAAAACACAATCAGAAGAAGGGCATACTAGAATTTGACCATAGTTTTGGTAATGTTTATTGGAACTTGTGAGGGATCAGGTCCAATGACACACAAAAATTTTTATTTGAAGATTTTGATCAGGCTTTGAGTTTATTTTAAATGTAACAGAAACAGGATTAGGAAAGAAATCATAGAGCAGCTGGCCTTAACAGTATGTGAATGTGGTCTGTGGCTAAAGGTATGAATTTTTCAAGCCTATTTTGTTGAAGCAAAGTGAAGGTGAAGAACATGGGGTTCAAAAGACCCTCTTGTCTTCAGTGAATTAGAGAGCACAGTCATTTGAATGTGACCCAAAGTGAATGAAATAGGACAAGAATTAGAAAAGAAATTGGAAAGCATTAGACTAGCTGCTACAGAGAATCAGAGACTACTTAAGATGATAGAAGAGGTGACTGACTATCAATTGAAGTCATACTGAGTAATTCCAAAAGTAAAACATTTTTAAAGTGTTTTTTGATCCATGACATCATGATTATATAAGTATGTATCTTCTCTACATGACTGCTTTTAGGTAAGATACATTTCTACATCTAAATTGATTTGTTTCCTTAACAGGCATCATATAATTTATACTTTAAACCTGTAGTAGAATGACAACCTGAGAGGATACCTTTTTGTTTAAGCACACTTTAATATCTTCCATGATGTTGACATTTAAAACCCTTAAACATTGGATAAAGTAAGTGCGTTCATTGAACTAAATCCTTCTCCAGTTCTATAAAAAAAAGGCAGGGATGTCAGGGACTAGAGAAGAAGGTACTGGGTGTAAGAGTTAATGAGTCTGGGGTCCCAGCAATCATTAGAGTCACAGAACTTACTGGAACATACTGGTCCTGGAACAGGCTTTAGTACCGAGTAAATTCTTTTGGGTTGTAAATAACTTCCCAAACCACAACCTGAGAAGGTCACCTGAGGGGCGACAGGAGTCATGCAAACCCACTACAATCAAAGAACCAGTCAAAACTTAAAAGACCTCCCTGGGGGAACAAGTCAACAAAGGAAATGGCCTGTTACATCCCATTTCTCTCTCCCTGCCCCAATTATCTGTCCTGCTTGTCCCTTCCTTTAAATATCCAGCTCAGGTGCTTCTGGGCCTGGGAGCCTCAAACCTGCTGGATGGGGCTGGCTACCCTTCATGGTTCACTTCTTCTCTGATAAAGAACAGCCTGCTGTTGAGGGCGTATATTCTCTCTGTTTATTTCCACGTTGCTCTAGTTAGTTCAGCCCCACCTCTGATCCAATACGTGGCACACTGAATCAATGAGAATGCTAGAATTTTATCCTACTCACAGTATCTTGCATAGTATCTTTCTTATTAGATTAAAATTTCCAGTCATATCGTTAGTTCCTCATTCATAGTGAGTGTCCAACAAATATTTGTTGACTGAATAAAGATTATATCGTTTGGAATACCAATCATATAAGTGTTTATATGTGAATATTACTCACACACACATATGTGCCTATTTGTACATTATGATGTAATACAACTGATAGGTAATATAGTGATTTTTATATTTTCAGAAAGCCTCAGATATACTGATTTAATAATTAATATGTGAATCTCTGAAAATGAGCAATATAGAAAACATGATAATTAGCATATCAATTATCAACAGGTTTTATTATAGAAATTTAATATTTCTCAAAATTGACTTGCTATCATAGAATCTATATGCTCAAGAATAACTCCCTTTGTTTTCCCTTTGGAAGCCTGCATCTGCAGTCTATCTTTGATGTGAATAAACACTTGAACAGGAAAGTCAGTCACTTGGTGAAAGTGCCATTTAGTCAACTGTGTTTGCAATTTTCTAAATGGCAACCATGAGGCCCTAACATAATTACAGTTCCTCCCTAACTGCTGGGAAAATTTCCACTAATCAGGCCTAGAAAGCTTTTATGTATTAATGTCATTTCTAAGAGAAAAAATAAGTTTAATTAAAAGTTAAGTGTGTTTGAAGATAGACCAGCCCAGAATCCATCTGTTAGTCTTTCTAATCCACTTTCTTTACATTAAATGACAACAGAGGGATGCACTCACATTAGTAAATTGCATTAACACCACTCTGCCATGAACAGAGGCAAAACGGATGCTCCCAGTTCCACATGCTGCAAATTCTTTCTTGCAAAATCCCTAGCAGAAGTCACATTCCTGGCACATTTACTGCAGACTGCAGAGACTATGCCAATCCTAAACCAGAGCGTCCCAAGCTAGGCTGAATCTGCATTTGGTTGGAAGGTCACCTCTAATTCCCTCTTGCAACATTTTAATATTCCATTATGAAAAACTATCAGCGGGGACAAATCACTTAACTTTACGTATATATTCTACAAATTTCTCCACATCTTTCTTACTGCTCTTTTAATTTTTAATTAATTTATTTATTTACTTATGTGAGAGGTAGAGGGAGAGACATAAAGAAGAGATGGAGAAAGAGAGAGAAAGAGAGAATGAATGGGTGCACCAGGGCCTCCAGCCACTGCAAATGAACTCCAGATGTATGTGCCACCTTGTGCATCTGGTTTACATGGGTCCCGGGAAAATCAAACCTGAGTCCTTAGGCTTCGCAGGCAAATGCTTTATTTTTTTGTTTGTTTGTTTTGGTTTTTCAAGGTAGGTTCTCACTCTGGTCCAGTCTGACCTGGAATTCACTCTGTAGTCTCAGGGTGGCCTTGAACTCACGGTGATCCTCCTACCTCTGCCTCCCCAGTGCTGGGATTAAAGGCGTGCGCCACCACGTCCTGCTCAGGCAAATACTTTAACCTCTAAGTCGTCTCTCCAGCCCCAGTGATCTTTTATAACCTTGTTTGAGATATACAGTCCATTAGAGCATTTCCCGTGTATATTTTTTAAGGGCAGAAAGTCTGGGGTTCTTGGGATTGTCCAACAGGTTGAACAGAGAGGAATTTCAGCAGTGGAGATATCTGCTCTCTACTTATGTACCATTTCCTTCATTAGACTGCTGTTCCAGAGTTCCAGTAGTTCTCTGGTGATGAAAACTGCCATGTCTTGGTCAGAACATTCAATTATGTTTCATTTCGTTAATGCAGCTTTTACTTCTGTGATGGTTTCTTAACCCATTATCAGTAGATTAATGGTATCGCCTAGAGCCTGACACTGTATTGAGGGGTCAAAGATCCATCTTCATTTGGATGTAATTATAGGAAGAAAGAGAATATTTCACTTTACATAGCATGTTTCCTGGACTTTTAAAATATGTTTCATGTCTTCATTCCTAGGGATGCCAGTTAAAGCTTTGCCCTCATAGAATCTAGAACCTTCAAGCACACTCCACAAATAACAAAGCAGGCACTATTCTCTCTCTTCTATTTATTTACTTTTTATGTCAGAGAGTGAGAGAGAGTGAGAATGGGCATGCCAGGGCTTCTAGCCACTGCAAATGAACTCCAGATGCATGCGCTACCATTTGCATCTGGGACCTGGAGAATCGAACCTGGGTCATTAGGCTTTGCAGGCATGTGCCTTAACTGCTAAGTCATCTCTCCAGCACCACCCCTCTCTCTCATGATGTGTGGAGGTCAGACAATGTCTTTGGAGTGTTGGTTCTTTCCTTCCACCTTGTTTGGGAAAGCCAGACAAGCTGTCCTCTGAACTTAGGAGTCTCCTGATTCCACTTCCCATTGTCATAAGTGTTGGAATTATAGATGCATAGATCCCTTTATGTCTGGCTTTATGTGCACCCTGGGAATTTGAACTCCATCAGCAGGCTCATGAAGAAAGCATCTTTAACTACCTAACCATCTCTCCAGCCTCACTGACTGCCTGATGCACTTTTTAAAGTGGGAAAGCATCTATTAGGCAGAGGCAGGGACTGAACCTCCTGGCCTACATGGGAGCTGATTTGTGATGGTCTGGGCTTACTTTCATCTTCTGTGGGTCACCATGAGATGGAGTAGGTGAATAGGGGTCACAGATTTACTTGAATCAATATTTCAGCATTTCCCAGTGTATATGTCACAGCATCCAAAGGAAATGCATGAATAGAATATAAATTTCTAAGATGGGTGGGCACACCTTAGCTCTCAGGCATAAGAGTCAGGGAGAATGTCCAGCTCTGGTATTTTCTGTTTGGAAAGTGCCTTGTCAGCAAAGCAGCGTGGCAAGAACACCCCTTGAAGAGAAAATCATTACAGACGGATTCGTGTGGATCACAAATAACCTTAAATGAGCTCTCCATCTAGCCATCACAATGCTTCTTCAAGTCCTGCCTGCTGTAAAGTACAGTATTTAGGTTTTTACTCGTGAGTTGTGAAAATAAGAAGGTTTGTCAAATCAATTATTAAATGACCCTAAGTACACTTTGAAGGTTTTCAAAGTATATCAGGACTGTAGATGCTTTTATCTAAAACGACAGGGAAATATGAGCTATTGACAACTACAAAAGACCCTGGAGTTCCTCATTGGGTTACTGAAGGCTCATTATCAATAATGGCAATTTAAAAGAGGTCTCAGGGGCTGGAGAAGTGGCTTGGCATTAAAGGTACTTGCTTACGAAAACTGCTAAACTGGGTTTGATTGCCCAGTACCCACATACAGCCAGACACATAAAGTGGCACATGTGTCTGGAGGTCTTTTGCAATGGCAAGAGGCCCTGGTGTGCCCATATTCTCTGTCTCTGTCTGTCTGCCTCCCTCTCTCTCTTAATAACTAAAGAGTTTTTAAAAAGAAGTCTTAGATTACCAGTTTGGGTGCTGCTATGTGGGTCAAAATGCAATGTCCAAGTATATATAAAATATTCTTCATGCACTTATTCTAGTATAAACCAACATGTGGTCATGTTTATAATGAGGTTTTGCTTACAGCATAGTTCTTAGTATATTTTTGAAAATTGAAATTAGTTATGAGATTCTGGATGTTAAACTCCATGGTTAAAGGTGTTGTTTTTCCCCCAAGGTGGGTCTCACTCTAGCTCAGGCTGACCTGGACTTCACTCTGTAGTCTCAGGGTGGCCTTGAACTCATGGCGATCCTCCTACCTCTGCCTCCCAAGTGCTGGGATTAAAGGTGTGTGCCACCACACCTGGCTCCATGGTTGTTTAAATATTAATTTCTAAATAATACAAGACAGGACTGATAATAATGAAATCTTAGAAAATTGCTCAGATTCAAGTTACTGATTAAAATATATTTTTGATAGCTGGAATAAAATATTTTCTTTTTATCTTTTTAACCTTAATTAAAGTAGCTTTGTTTCACTGTGTGTGTGTGTGTGTGTGTGTGTAAGATTGCAGAACTCTTGATAGAAAGTTTATAGATGTGAGAAAGGAACAATATACATGTACTTCAATATGGTGCATACATATTTGTAGGACTTCACATTGTCAGGTGGAAGGAACATTAGTAACAGGAAAGTTGGAATATCACATGATATGGTAGGGTCATGAAGACAGATACTATTATCCCAGAAAGGAAAAGCAAAGTTGAGGCCCACAGAAAAGAACGGCAGTGTTTGCTTATCTCAATAGCTCTCCCTCCTACCTCTAACTCACAGGTGCAGCACACATTTATAAGGTGATAAGAAAAGGTATTAAGATAGGGCATAATTGGGGGAATACACTGTTAGAAGGGTTTTAGAGTTTATTGAATTCCTGTGAATACTCGTTTTTTTTCTTTCAAAGAGAATAAGACCAGTTTTTAACAGAATCCCAAGCTGTGAAGATGTCAAAATGCCAGCAACAACAAAAAAAGCCTTTCTAATAATCTCTAAGCCAATTATCTGTTTACACTGACTGCAAAAATTGAGCCTTGTTAGAAAGGGGAGATCTGAAACCAGGACTGTGTCTTGCCTTCTCTTGGTTTGAGAATCATGTGGGTGTATTCACTTTCTCTGGGAGGATTTGTGGCCTGGAGTTCAAATTCAAACCCAGGGATGCTCCCTCAGCAATAGCTGTTATCCAGAGACAGTTGTATGCCAAAGGGGAGGGTGAGGGGTGAAGAAGGTAGAAATTTCTTCTTAAAAAGCTGTATATTGGAGAGTTCCTGGAGAAGATGGCGTCCACCTAACTCCGCCTCACCTTACAGGGAAGTAAAAGCAAGATTTTTAAGCTTTTAAAAAGATTCCTGAAAGGGTTTGCTGGCCTTTGCATGCTACCAGAGGGAGGGGGTGGGTGAAAAAAATAAGGAATCCACTGATTCCCACTCTCTAGGACAGGGAACATCGCGGGTTAGTTCCTCCTGGGCGGGTGTGACCCAAACCGCCGGCCTTTACCAGCCACAGCCTGGCGGACCCTGGCAGTCCGAGTAACTCCCGGGACGTCCGCACCACCTCCCTGAGGCACAGCGGCCCCTCCCGGTCCGAATAACGGCTGGGACACCGGCATCACCCCCCCGAGACGCAGTGGCCCCTCCTGAGTGAAAAAATAAAGAATCCACTGATTCCCAC